>CAUYPK010110991.1:0-21726 GCA_963574355.1 Loris lydekkerianus | reverse complement strand
AAGAACACCAAAAAAGTTCACAGGTAAGGCCTTTCCGGTTTGCAGTCTCACTGCTGCTTGTACTCACGGTTGCTGGCGTGATTAGGTTGATCGAACACACGCAGCCACTTGCCAGTTTTCCACTGTTTTTGTCTTCCTCCTGGGGTTCAGAAGTCCCTTGCTGGTTCTCTGTATCCTCAAAGGGATGATCGTAGGCAGGTCCCACCGGCCAGAGATGTCTGGAGTCTTGTCTCCCCAGATTCGCCAAACCCAGTTACAGGGAAGCTGTTACTCAGCCGCCATCTTTAATCCACTCCTTCACATTCATTCTGGTTAATTTTTTAAAAAAATGAACTCCCAGGGGCTGAGTCAAGATGGGAGTATTATGGCATAAGGACAATAATTAATAATTAAATATGACATTTGTACATTACTTAAGTATTTACATTTACTTAGTAGTTCAGAAATTTAACAGAGTTTAAAGGAAATGGAGCTTAGATCTAATTTTGTCATTGTCCCAAAAACTCAACAATACACAGATGCTAAATGTGAGAATGATGCTGCCCTTCTGGTGGATGGAAGCTTTGGAAAGGCTCTTCATTCCCTGGCAAGCATCATTTTATGCTAATACTATGATGAGTAAGCTTCCTTGAAGTTTTAGACTTATTCTAAAAGTATTATAATACTGTTTTTCTACTTAAAATTGACACAATAGTGACACTGTAAATATTCAAAGAACATTTTCCTTGTAGATATCAAATAAATTGTTACTCAGATTGTCTAATAAATTATTACTCAGATTGGGTGTGGTGGCTCATACCTGTAATCCTAGCACTCTGGGAGGCCAAGGCACATTGAGCCTTGGTCTTAAGTTCAAGGACCAGCCTGAACAAGAGTGAGACCTGGTCTCTAAAACAAACAAACACAAAAAAGAATAAATATTACTCACAGTATCAATAGATTTATCTAAAATATTCCTATTCCTTAATGCCCCAAGGCCATATTGACAAAATTAATCAGAACAATACACCTTAGGGAAAGAGTAACAGTTGGAAACAGGGACTGGGGGTGGGAGGTTAGCCTATGGTACTGATTGTGTCATCTTCATTGATAACCAGTGAAACTAACAACTTTCCTTACCAGTAAATTTACCCTCAATCTTTTTCCCTTAAACTTTATTAACACCTGAAATAAATACTTAGAAATAGTGAATGCTGTGCATGTCCAATACAATTTTTTCAGTTTGTGGGCTGAGATTGCAGGAGGGGAGATCAAACTTTGGAAGTTAAAATAAATCTAACCTGCAAATCACCAAGGAAGAAAAAAATAGAAAGTTACCAATTAATCCAGGACCAGCCTTAGGAAATCTGTAAAGTACTAAATATGAAGATTTGTGTTCATATTTAACAGAATTTAAAGGAAACTGGTGGATGGAAGCCTGTGTGATTCCTGATACCATTTTGTTTGTTTGATCTAATACCACCCCCTTCAGCATAGCTATATCACTCCTCACTCCTGCTAGCACACATTTTCCAAAACTGTCTCTTCTTCCCATTCTCTGTTAATACTGCACATATTTCACAGTGGCTTTGGACACTGTAATAATTCATTCCAGAGTATTGACTTTGACCTAGTATTTTCCATTGTTTAGGAGAAGAGAAAACAGTACCAAAACATGTTGATATTAAGAATTGGAAACAGGGAGTCATCTTTGGAAATCTTCAATCATACTGGCTGGTCACCTACTTCCTTACAAAAGAGCAGGCAAAGATAAGGAGAATACAGAATAAAATTTTAGAGTAATTTTGTTAATGATCTTTCTATTGAGGAGAAAAGAGTGATGATCCTGAATGATCTATATTGTTGATATACAAAGCTCTGTGTCCTCAAATAATTACACACATCTTGCTTCAGCTTTGCCCCGCTAACCTTGTGTGATGACTAGATAATTTATTTGATAGACAATGATTTAGTAAAAAGTTACAACAAAGGAGTCACGAGTTGTTCTAAGTGCTCTTGTTCTATTACAACTAAACTGTAACAAATTACCAAGTTTCTCTGAATCTTTGATTCCTCTTCTGTGAAATTGAAGTTTTAAAAATCTTGTATTATTGTTTTGCTCATCAAATGGAAAATAAAAATGAAATTCTTCACTGATAAATCATCAGTTATCCTGCATCTGTTACCAGAAGAAGTTAAATTTATATTAACTCATCTATTGCCTCTCAATCAGGCCTCTTCCTTGAGAAAATCATGTAACATTCCTTTGTAAAATAGATTATCTGAGTTAGTGGTAGAGGTAAAACAAACCTGCCTTCTCCATAAGGAAATGAATCTATAGCTTTGGTTAGTGAGACTAATTCAAGGAAGCATATGGTCTGACTGCCCTCATATTTAATTTCAAAAAGAAGAACTGAACTATATGAATATGGAGTGGTGTACTGGTAAGACACACCTATGTCCAATCAGTTGATTCTCATTTGTGGAATATCGTTAGGTCATTAGCATCTAACAGGTAGATGAACTCAGTGTGAACAAGGAGTGAACAAGTATGTCACAGCTGGGAGCAGCCAGACAGCCAAGATACTATAGCGAAACATATGTTCCGAAATTAGCTCTGGTGATTCTAACATTAAAAAATATTATTCCATAGAGAAATTTTTCAAAGGGATATACGGGGCCTTAGTCAATGGAACCAATTTTTGTAAATGAAATCCCCAATCCCGAAGGATGAAACATACAAGCTGAAAATTCAAAAGGCAAAATTCTGTTACGTTATAACCATTGATGACAGTATATAGAATTCCATTTCTACAGTTGAAATTACACCTCCACGTAACTTACAACTGGACCTATAGTTTAATATCTTGCATAGATACAACCATAATTATGTCTATAAATTATTCCACACAAATCAAACAAAGATGAAATGATGATGTGCTTGTTTTTAATATTTAATATTTCTGCCTGGTGCCAGCTATACAGCAAGCAATAAACCTAATTCTCTACTCAAATAGTGAAAAGTGACGTAAAACTATCAAATATAGTTTTCTACAGCACAACATACATGTAAATACTAAACTCCAAGTTATACTTAAAGAAGAAAGGTTCTACTAGGTCTTGTACTTGGTAAGATGATTGGTCTCCAATGAGGAAGGACTTATGCTTGCCCACTGTTCCAGCATTAGCACTTTTCCCATCTTACGAAACCTTGGATAAAGCAACTGATTTCTAATTACAGATATACCTTGGAGATATTGTCAATTTGGTTCCAGAACACTCAAATGAAATGGGCATTACAATAAAGCACATCACACAAGCTTTTTGTTTTCTCTGTGAATATAAAAGTTTTATTTATACTACACTGAGGTCTATTAAGTGTGCAATAGCATTATATCTAAAATGTCTTTGAAAATTCATACCTTCATAAAAATACTTTATTGCTAAAAAAAAAAAATTGCTAACAGTCATCTAAGCTTCCAGTGAGTCATAATTTTTTTGCTGGTAGAGGTTCTTGCCTCAGTATTGATGAGTGCAGACTAAACAAGATGGTGGCTGATGAAGGTTGAGAAGAGTGTGGCAATTTCTTAAATTAAGGCAAGGATGAAGCTTGCAGCTTCAATTGACTTTCTTTTGTGAAAGATTTCTCTGTTGCATGAAATGCTGTATGATAGCATGTTACCCACAGAACTTTTTTCAAAATTGGGATCAATTCTCTCAAACTGTTTGCTGCTTTTTCAGCTAAGTTTATGTAACATTCTCAATCATTTGTTGTCATTTCAACAATGTTAACAGCATCTTCACCAGGAGTAGATTTCACCTCAAGAAACTGCCTGCCTTGCTCAGCAATAAGAAGAAACTATTTGTTCATTTAAACTCTATAATGAGATTGCAGTAATTCAGTCTCATCTTTGGGCTTCACTTCTAATTCTAGTTCTCTTGCCATTTCCACCACATCTGTAGCTAATTCCTCTACTGAAGTCCTGTATTCCTCAGAGTCATCCATGAGAAAATCAACTTCTTCCAAACTCCTAATGATGTTGCTTCTTCCATGAATACAAATATCCATAATAGCACCTAGAATGGTGAATCCTTCATAGAAGGTTTTCACTTTACTTTGCCCAGATTCATCAGAAAAATCATTTATCTATGGCAACTACAGCCTTACTTATATACAGCCTTATGTATTTCTTTAAAAATAAGACTTAAAGTTGAAATTACTCCTTGATCCATGAGCTGCAGAATGAATGTTGTTAGTAGGCATGAAAACAATTATTAATCTCCTTGTTAATAACTCCTTATTAGGAGTTAGGCATGTTAACAGTTAGTAGGCATGAAAACAATTATTAATCTCCTTGTTAATAACTCCTTATTAATCTCACACTTAATCAGAATGCTTGGGTAACCAGGAGCACTACCAATGAGCAGTATTATTTTGAATCTTTTTTTCCTAATATATTAACAATGGGCTTAAAATATTTAAGCTTCATCGTTACATTTATAGAGCACAGGAAGAATGATTTAGAGTAATTCTTTACGGATCCTAGGATTTTCAGAATAGTGAATGAGCCCTGACTTCAAGTCATCAGCTTAATTAGCCCCTAACAAGAAAGTCAACCCATCCTTTGAAGTTTTGAAGCCAGCAATTGACTTTTCCATTCCATTGAGGAAAGTCCTAGATGGCATGTTCTTCCAATATAAGATTGTTTCATCTATATTGAAAATGTTTAGTTTAGCCACCTTCATTAGGTATCTTAAGATCTTTTAGATTGCTTGCTGCTTCACTTTGCACTTTTATGTCACAGAGATGGCTTCTTTCATTCAATTTCATGAACCAACCTCTGCTAGCTTTAAACTTTTCTTCTTCAATTTCTGCAGCTCTCTCAGCCTTCACAGATTGAAAAAAGTTAGGGCCTTTCTCTGGATTAGGTTTTAGCTTGGAAAGATTGCCCCTTACCATTTGTGTTCAGTGGATTAGCACTTTAAAAACCCTTCAAGAACTTTTCGTTTGCATTTACAACTTGGCTAATTATTTGGCACCTTTTCTTGGCTTTTGAAATACCTTCTTCACTACATATTTCTAGCTTTTGATTTAAAGTGAGAGATGTTAGTGTTCCTTTCACTTGAACATTTTAGAGGCTACTGTGGGGTTATTAATTGGCCTAATTTCAATACTGTTGTATCTCAGGGAAAAGGGAGTCCTGAGGGGAGAGAAAACAAGAAAACATCTGGCAGTGGAAAGGTCAGAACTCACACATTTATGGATTAATTTCACCATTTTGTGTGGGTACACTTTTTTATGACACTCCCAAAACAATAATGAAAAAGTTGGATATACTATAAAAATTTCCAAAATGTGACCCAGAGACACAAAGTGAGCACGTTATTGTAAAAATGGTGCAGACACGCTTACTGGACACAGGCTTGCCACAAACCTGCAACTTATAAAACATAATATCTGCAAAGTGGTGGGGAGAGCAAAGGGCAATAAAAAAAGGTATGCCTGTAATGTGACAGAGCTTCCTTTTTGTAAATGGCTTCTTTCAGACTATTTAAAATTTGTGATAAAGGGTTATCCTAAGTAAGTGGGCTACTCCGTGCTGTCTCCATAGCTACAACAGATGTCTTCCTAGGCAAGAACTTTCCTTAGTGCTTCGGCAATCACCCCTGCCTGAGACGATCCTCCACTGCAGAGAGTCTCACTAATAATCAGCGCCCAATATTCCCCTGGTGTTACTTTACAGGTTCCTCGTTCTGAAGCCACCCGGAGTTCTTTCAAAGTTATCAAGCGTAAGCTTACCGCTGTGGTAAAGAGATGAGAGGAAAAAGGACCAAAATATGAGGCCAGTTTCAGCACAATACTTGTATTAACAGTTTTCCTCCCATCTTAAAAAGTTACTCACAATTCCCTTGAATGTTTTAAAACTTTTTCGAAGGAGATAAGCTTCATTCGTACCTAATTACAAGCCACTTTCTAGAAGCAGTAAAATAGGAGAAATCGGAAAAATCTTTTCGGCCTTTCGATTAAAGTCTCCCTTCGTGGGAAGCCCCGCCTCGCCCTCCGTGTTCCAGCCAATCCTACATTCTCTAGGGAGATGAGCAGAGCTATCGCGAGACTCCAACTGTTTCCCGGATAGCCTCTAACTCTGTGCACTTGCGCAAAAGGGACTCGCGGAGCCAGTGCCCAAGCGAGGGGGCGGGGCGCTCCGACGTGCGCGGTCACCTGACCTCACGCTCCAGCGCGCGCCTGGCTTCTAAGCGCTGTGGTTTCTGGGACCCTGGGAACCCTAACACAACCCACTGTAAAGCGCGCGTGGCCACTCTTGGCGGACGTTCGGTGGGTGGCAAATGCGTGCCCGGGCTCTACGAGGGCGGTAGAGGGGTCCAGTCCTGGTGCAGAGGACTCAAGAGGCCCGGCGAATCAGCCTAGGTAGGCGCTTGGGTGAGGGAGGGTCAGGGGTCAGAGGTCGGTGAGGAAAGGCGTTTCTGGCCTCCAGAGCTGGGGAGGAAGGAGGACTCCGGTCGTCCCAAAGCCCGGGAAGCTCCAGGGCTGATAGGGAGCCACAGCGCGAGTGTCCCGCACGCCTTCCGGTCCCAGACGTGCGGACCTCTGGAC
Organism: Loris lydekkerianus; assembly: GCA_963574355.1. Lineage (NCBI taxonomy): Eukaryota > Metazoa > Chordata > Mammalia > Primates > Lorisidae > Loris > Loris lydekkerianus. The sequence continues at coordinate 15,131 of CAUYPK010110991.1, read as the reverse complement.
CGCCACGGCTCTCCCGGGAGAAGGTGGGGGCCGTGGGAAAGGACGCCGTGCTTTCCCCCGGGGATTGAGGCCTGCGCGGTATTTTTCAAGCGTCCACCTTGAAGCATCCGAGGGTCCATCGTCGCGCTCGAGAGCCTCGCGGTACTTTGTTTGCCCGGAGTATTAGGAACGATCCAGGGCTGAAGGTGCGGCCTCCGGGCACCGCTTTTGGGTTTATGGAAGATAACAGAGTGAGTATTCAACGTTTGCCGCAGATGTGCCTCTGGAGGCCGGAACTGGGCAGCCACCCAGTTCTTTGTGCGTGGGGTTGCGTGTAGTAAAAAGAGAAGGCAGAGTCTTCTGAGTTAGTCTGCGTGAAAGTTCTCAGGTACCTTTGGAGTCAGATTAATTACATTCGCATTCAGAACCATCCTTGCCTGTGGTATGTTTTGACTGATAGGAACCTGTTGTGTTACTTGATGGATAGTCGCGGTATAATACAATATTGTTAAATGATGGCTAATGCCTTTTTCCAAGACTCTCGACGTTAGCATAAGGTAGAAATCTTAGGTTTTATGTTTTCCTACTTTTACTTAAAGAGAGGCTATAAGTGAATACACAAAATAAAATAGTTTTAAAGTTTTTACTGCTGTTTCTAATTATGCCAGTGGGCAATAGCGGGAATAGATGAAACTATAATAGAAATGAACCATTAGGTTTATAATCAGCAGCAGTGAGCGGCATTACATTTGAGGATAAAGTTTCCTGTTGAAAGTTGCTGTTATACCTCCTATTTTGCCTGACCTAAAAGAACTGAATTTATAGGATCAAAACAAATCTTTCATTAAGAGTTTAGGCTAGAAAAAGTAAAGGGAAACAGAATCTGTTAGTGAAAAGTCTATTTATAAAGGCATTTTCCAAGTTTATATAACTCACATATTTCAGAGCTCAGTAGATGAAAATACTCTTCACTTTGTTGAAATTACCACTATAGAAAAGGAAAAGATTGTGGTTAATGGTAGGCCATTAAGAGCTTTACAGTATTTGGTAATGATTGGATTTCACTTGCATAATGCAACATCTTGGACAGCATTATGGTAGATGTGTATTTCTTGTTGCCCTTGATAGCCTCGACTCGGGTCTCTATTGGATTTCTGGTAATTCAGGGTTTGCATTACCTTTTAACAAAGAGATAATAATATGGAGGGAAAAAATATTAATTGTCATTCATATTTTTTAGTAACTTAATAGTTTACATTTATTTTCCTACCAGTCCATCTTTGTTTTCTGTTAAAAATTCAGTTCAGTTTTTGCTGCCTCATTCTGAGCCAGAAGTACAAAAGAATAGTTTGATATTACCTTCAGTCTTCTAGAATGTGAATAGGAGAAACTTCTCCAAAAAGAGATATGAGTAAATTATTGTTAGGTCCTTAAAATGAAGAAGATATCCAGGGAGTTAGAGATCTTTGTTTCACCTTGTTTTGTATATCATTTACATCCTAGCACTGACCAGGGGGAGTAAAGCACCAAGTAGGATACTGCCCCTGCCCAGGTTTCAAGTAGTTCAGAATGAACACTGTAGGGGTTGGAATCAGGAGAGTGAGGCCCTAACTCAGCTTCCTTGGTTTTGGAAGTCTTTCTGGAAAGACTGGAATAGTGACAGGCAGAAAAGTTTGAAAGAGCCATTCAAGTGAAAGGCTTTTTACATTTAAATGCAGGACAGAAAAAGTGTGGTGCTGATAGAAAACTTCACATAATCATTTTACCCAAACATTGCTATTTAAGGAGGAGAAGGAGGAGGTTGATCCCTTGAAGATATTAATGAGGTGTGAGGAAAACCAGGTAAATACAGAATTTTACCAGTACTTGAATTACTAGCTGCCAAGTTGCATTTTGGTTATAAATGTCTTTGACCAAATATCTTCTTTGTTTCAAAAAGTTATCCCTGGGTAGAGATTAGGGAATCAAAATTAGATTTTTTGTTACTTTTTTTTTGCAGCAGTTCATGAATGTTTGCTCGCTTAAGAACTGGACAAAGGGAGAGCCTTGCTAGAAATTCTGATAATTACTTTTCTCCAACTTATCATTATCATTGATAAATACTTTGAGGCTGTAACGTTAGAAGAATTGGCCTGAAAGCAAAGATGTGAAGGAATGTGCAAATTTTAGTGGTATATGTAATTTTAAAGATACCATATGGCTTTGTCAGAGAAAAGAATAGTTGAAAGAACATGTTCAGTTTCAGTAATATCTCTGTTACAAGATTGTTGTAGGAAATGTAACATGTTTTACTTTTACTCACATTGCATTGATTAGGACTGGTCATGGGACCATACTTAGCTGGGCAGCCATTTTCCAACTACTCTTTATACTTGAAAAGGAAAGAAATGGACGTTGGTAGGCTACTGATTATCTGTAACATAGTTTCTCAAACTGGGCTGCATAATAGTGAATATACCATACACCTGGGCATTCTGATTTTGTTGGTTGGGCATTAGAATTTTTTAAAGTTTACCAGGTGATTCTAATATGCAGTCAGGTTTGAGAAGCACTGATCTTTCATACCCCATTCTGTCATATTAATGTTCTGTTATTGACAAGTATAGTTTAGAGTATTCTCAGCATGATGATAATAGCAACTACTGATTAATGAATATATGCTGAATTTCTGGTGCTGTGCTATTGTGCTTAAATCAATTATTTATGCTATTATACCCACTTTAGAGATAAGATAACTGTCAGGGAAAGGTTAGGTAATTATTCTAGTGGCATATGAAGAGTAAATGCCAAAACTGAAATTAGAATCTTAAGGTTTCACACATTTTCATCTGTAAGCCATATTACTTGCAGATGTGAGACTAGCCACTTGCTTTTGGACTTTAAGAGTTAATGATTCTGTTTTACCATGTTATTAATATTTTGGTTGCTGTGATATACTGTATAACCAGCCAAGACCCCTTCCCACCCTTGCCTCTTATATTCATGCTCTTTGCCACGGGTACTTAGCAGTTCCACCCAGTAAGGACGTGCTGTATATTTCCCCACCTCTTGACTTTGGGTCCCTGAATGTAAGTTGCTTTGGCTCATTAAATCTTGGTTGTTTTAATATACCAAGCACTTTCAAATACTTGTGTTAATGAATTAGTACTCTTACATCAATCATTGCCATGGGAACATCCCTGGGTTACATTGCTGGTTCTAGGAGAAGGATAAGAACTACATTAAGCAGAGCCAAATTACTCTTCCAGGAACCTAACCTGAATCAGCCACACTCAGTGGGTCAGTATGTTATACAGCATGTTTGTGGCAGTAGTTATGTAATAAGCTAGTACATCCTGGTGATGTACATCCTTTATGATGCTGGTACATCATAAAGTGCCAGCAGAGAGGCCCAGTGACAGTACTCCAGCCTGTGCTCTGGGAACTGGATGAAGATTAACACTTAGGAAATTGGGGGCTTTCTATATTTTGACTCCAAGAGAAGAGAGAGTATATAATGTTTAAAAAGTAGTTATCCATAGCCAGGGATTAATTTTAATCCATCAACTGTACATTTATAAACCAAGCACTAGCTAAGGGAAGGGAATTCTTATGATTGACCAGCACTCTTTGATTGATAGACCTTTTGCAATTATGGTTTATATTTGCACTGATATGGTAGCCACTAGTCATGGCTATTCAGAGCTTGAAGTGGGGCTGCTGAGACTGAGGAGCTGAGTTTATAATAATAGTTCATTTATTTATGGTCATGCATCACCTGATGATGATAAGTTCTGAGAATTTGTTACACAATTTCATTGTTGTGTGAATATCTTAGCCTGTACTTAGACAAAACTAGATAGCATAGACTACTACACACTTAGGCTGCACAGCCTGTTGCTCGTAAGCCACAAACCTATACAGCATGTCATTGTACTGAATACTGTAGGCACTTGTAACATAGTGATAAGTATTTGTGTCTAAACAAACCTAAACATAAAAAGGTACAGTAAAAATATGGTATAAAAGATTTAAGAAATGATAATATCTATATAGGACTCATAACATGAAGCTAGGAGGACTGGAAGTTGCTTTGGGTGAGTGAGTGAGTGGGGAGTGAATGTGAAGCCGTAGGGCATTACTGTACACTACCATAGACTATATAAACACTAGACGTAGGCTACACTAAATTTGTTTAAAAAAAAAAAAAAATCAAGTAATTGTGTTATGATGTTATGATGACAACAGTATCACTAGTACATAGAAAATTTTTTGCTCTTTTATACTGTTACAGGACCACTAATATTTGTGGTTTATTGTTGACCAAAATGTTATACAGCATATGACTATATTTAAAGTTAAATGTCTACATGCAGATAGTAGCTTCCTTATTGGATTTACTTTGGCCAATAGTAGATGGAGGCTACTTCCTGGGGGTTGCCAAGGAAACCAGTCACCTTTAAGTTAGAGGGCCACCACTTAAAAGAAAGGGTCTTTCATCAAGAAGAGTGAGCAAGAAGGGGAAATACATCTTAGGTAGGTTAAGTAATATTACATCAGTTTCTTTTATGGTTATTGGTCTGTTCGGATTTTCTATTTCTTGGGCCAGTTTTGTTCATTTATATTTTGTAAAGAAATTACACATTTTATTTAGATTTCTCATTCTCAGGTTTATTAGAATAAAGCTGTTCTTAATATTCTCCTAAAAATTTTAAATACCTCCTGCACATACTTTTTTGTTTTTGCTCTGTAAATCAGCTTTATTAAAGTGTAATTTATATGTAATAAAATTCAACAATTTTAAATGTATAATTTGATGAATGTTAACAGTATATAGTGTACAGTCATGCCTAGAACATTTCTGTTAGCCCAAAGTTCAAAGTTTTTTCTTCTGCTCATTTGACTTTTCTAGAATTTTATGTAAATGGAATCCTGTAGTATGTAGTTTTTCATGTCTAGCTTACTTTACTTAGCATAATGCTTTAGAAATTTGTGTTACTATATATATTAGTTTGTTGATTACAAAATAGTATTCCATTGTATGAATTTGCCACAAATTGTTTACCCATTCACCAGTTGATGGACAATTGGTTCCCCTCCCCCCCCACCCCCCCCAGCTTTTGGCTTTTATTAATAAACTTGCTATTAACATTCAAGTTTATCTTTTGGGAGGGATCTTTATTTTTGTTTCTTGGGTAAATACTTAAGAGTAGATTACTATGCAGCAGAGTGAGTATTTAATTTTATTAGACAAACTTTTTCAAAAGGACAGTGCTATATTGGAGTGTTTGAGAATTCAGTTCTGGTTGCTCACAGTCTTCTAAATTTGAATTATTCTAGTGTTTATGTAGTAGCATCTTATTGTGATTTGTGAGTTGAATTTACATTACCCTAATGACTGATGGTGGTGAACATATTTTCACATCCTTATTTTTTCTTTGATGAAATGTCTGTTCAAAATTTTTGCCTATTTTTTACATAAGATTGTTCGTCTTTTGATTTGTAAGAGTCCTTTATATATTCTGCAAACAAATCCTTCATCAGGTATTTACTTTGTTAATATTGTCTCCCATCCTTGGCTTCCATCTTTTTTCTACGACGTATCTTTTGAAGAGCCAAAATATTTAATTTTGACAAAGCTTAATTATCATTTTCTTAGTCTCTGCTTTTCGTGCACTGTCTAAAATTATTTTTATTCTTTTTTTGTCTAATCCAGTTTCATTTAGATTTTTCTCTTCTGTTTTTTCTAGAAGTTTTATAGTTTCAGCTTTTATATTTTAGTTTATTGTAAGTTAGTTCTTATATATGTTATAAGGTAAATCTAAAAGGCTTATCTTCTTTTCTGTATATGGATGTCCATTTCTTCAAGGGATATACTTTCTCCATTGCCTGCTTTTGAACTTTCAAAAGTCATTTGACCATATGTATGTAGATGTATTAAGGACTCTTTATTTTGTTCCCTTGATTGTGTCTCTCTTTACACCATTACCACATTGTTTTGATTACTTTTGACATAAATCTTGAAATTTTGTTCCTTTCTAAAATTTATTTTCACTCTCTATAGCTGGGGCATTCCAATACAGATTTTAGAATCAGCTTGTTAATTTCTATAAACGAAGCCTGTTGCCATTTTAAATGTGATTATTTTGATTCTGTACATCAGTATCAAGGAATTAACATCTGGACATTTTGAGTCTTCCAGTTTGTACACCTAATACATAATATAGCACCTCTGGGAAGAGAAGCTATGTATTTTAGGTGTTTTTAATCTTTGTAAGGGTCAAGTGAATTTTTGTTAACCCTTTGGGATTATAAAACAATTGAAATTTTTGTAGTGAGGACATGAATTTAAATATTACTAAAATACATCAAATAGGCATTTCCAGGTTGAGAGATTAACCTTCTTAATTATGTTGCTTATGAAATACATCGTTTGATTTTTATAACAAGTTATCTTTACTAAATTTATCCATTAAAGAGTAAAACTATTAGAATTGATTTGCTACATGAGATTATGGTTAATGTGTTCCTTAGTTGTATTTGACTTAGTAAAAAAATTACTCATTCCTTTTTATATATCTCCCTGAAGATTTTATGTATTTATGTATGAACTATAGAGTTTATGCTGACTTTCTCATCTGGGAACTCGTAAGTACTAAAATCGTCTCTGGGTATGCCTACTGTTGCATTTGTCTTCTAGAGTTGACATTTACCAACCAAGAAAACTTGAAAATGAGCAGCCGACGGAAACGTGCTCCTCCAGTGAGGATAGATGAAGAAAAGCAGCAGCAGCTTCATTGGAATATGCATGAAGATAGAAGGAATGAGCCTCTCACCCTAAGTGATGAGGAGTTCCCTTGCTCGGGTTCAGATGCCACTTCCGCTCATTGCATCATCCTTGAGGATAGTACAGAGGAAGAAGTGGCTCACAGAGATAAGAAGAGGTGTTCGGAGGCAGTGAGCATCTTAAAATCAATCGAAAAAGAAGCGTCTGTTGGTATTTTTTCTCCTTTGTCTGTAAAGTTGAATGTTTTGATTACTCCCTATCACTTCGATAATTCTTGGAAAGCCCTTCTGGGAGAATTAACTCTTCAGCTTCTTCCTGAACAGAGTTTAATTGAAAGATTTTCTGAAAGGAGTTTTACATTGATGAGTTCAGAGTCAAGCAATCACTTCCTGATCTACATTCATTCAAAATGTGAAGAAGTAGAGAAAAAACAAAAAGGACTGAACAAGCCAATCCATGTTTGTGACAAGAGTCTTTTAGTGGAATCATCTTGCAGTGGTGAAATGTTAGAAGATTTGGGATGGCTACAAAAGAAGAGAAGGATAAAACTTTACCAAAGACCAGAAGGAAATCATATTATCAAGGTACTCAGTTTCTCAGTTGTCTTAGTCATAAAACCATTTCTCTGTTTCCTGTCTTGAGTTTTCAAATTCTTCATCTACTTTGTCTCTGGAATGCTTGGTTATGTAGTTTCATTCTCCAGGGAAAAATTTTGGAATCTAATTCTTCTAATGAATGGAAATGAAATTCCATTCTTTACTGCCTACAGAATTAAGTGTAATCTTTCTAATCTGGCATAAAAGTCTCTCCTTTGACAGGCCCTTGAGTCTTCCTTTATTACCCTGCTTTTTATTTTGTCTCAGAAACTAAAAACCGATTTCCTACATCCCTTGCTGTCTTTTTTGCATCTTTGCTTTTGCACTCACAGTTCTATCTGCCAAAGTTGTTTATTTCCCAGGAAGGAAATTACCTTTTCCTGGTAATTCCTGCTCATTCTTCAGTATTCAGTTTAGAGTTTAGTTTATCCAAGGCAATGTTTTCTTCAACCTCATGGATAATGTCATACACTTTTCCCCCAGTGTACCTGATGCATATGTTTATTTTTGCCTTGGCTACTTGTATATATTTATGTTTTAGATCTTTCCCCTTTATTACACTATGAAGCCTTTTGTCTTCATAGCCTAGTAAAACACCTGGTGCTTAACATATTTTCAATAAATAAATGAATACATTTTTGGTGGGGGGGAGGGACAGAGCCTCAAGCTGTCACCCTGGGTAGAGTGCTATGGTATCACAGCTCACGGCCTCCTCCAATTCCTGAGGTCAAGCAATTCTCTTGCCTCCACCTCACAAGTAACTGGGACTATAGGTGCCTGCCACAGTGCCTGGCTATTTTTTTTTTTTTTTTTGGTTGCAGCCATCATTGTTGTTTGGCATGCCTGGGCTGGATTCGAACCTGCCAGCTCAGGTGTGTGTGGCTGGCGCCTTAGCTGCTTCAGCCACAGGCACCAAGCCATAAATGAATACATTTTTAATTGATTTCAGACTGTGTCATTTGCTAGCCAAGTAACTTAATATGAATCTTTGTAGTACCTTCTTTATCCAGGCATAGTGACGCATGCCTATAATCCTAGCAATCTGGGAGACTGAAGTGGGTGGATTGCTTGAGCTCAGGAGTACAAGACCAGCCTGAGCAAAGAGCAAACCCATCTCTACTAAAAATGGAAAAACTAGCCTGGCGTAGAGGTATATTCCTATAGCCCCAGCTACTCCGGGAGGCTGAGGCAAGAAGAGGAGGTGAGCTAAGGGCTTGCTTGAGCCCAAGAGTAGAAGGTTACCTTGAGCTATGATGATGCCGTGGCATTCCACCCAGGGCAACAAAAAAGCCTTCTTTCTGTATGAAATGTAAATAATACTCATTCTTTTCTGCCTCATAGAATTGTGTTTAAAAAATCAGGTAAGATATTGTAAGTTTGCTTTGTAAACTATGAAGCAGGATAATATTCCTCTGTGTTAAAACTTAAAAAGAAAATCTGAAATGTTAATTTCACATAGTTTAACTGAAAACTGTCTCATACAGTTCTTGCATCAGTAACCCTATCTATAGTTTCTGAATTGACAGAGAAAAGTTAGAAGCATTAGATTCCAATTAATTTTTCCCCTGATAATGAAAGTATGTAACCAAGCATTTCTCTTTTACCTAGAGTGAGTACTAAAATTGTGTCTTAGTGATCTCAAATATGTATGAATTCCTGGCTTGTGTATTGCGAACCAAGTTTAACCTGATCCTAATTTTTATGAATATTTAAACATTTATTGCCACTGCAGCAAGCTATCTCCTGGTGAACAAAAGGCAGAGCACAAATAATAATGAAATATAATCTTTGTTACTTGTTGCTATATAATCCTGGTAGATTCTTGTTTGTTAGTGGAAGAATGCGGTGATCTCAGTGATTAGAAACGTCAAGCAAAGATTAGTGATCTGAAGGGAATTAACATTTATTGAATGTCAATCATTAGAAATTTCTCAATTACATTATTTATGCTAAGCTTCTCTCTATTTTGAAAATGAGAACATTTGGATCAAAATTAATCAGTTATTTTTTTCTAAATTTATTTAGCTCCTAAATATCACTGCCAATATTTAGATTCATGTATTTCAACTACAAAACTTTGTACTACATAACTTCTGTAAAGTCAATACACTTTACATTGATCAAGATCTTTTTTCCTATACATTTTAGTGGTTGATTCAGTAATAAGGATACCCAACCTACCTGTGTACAAGAATTGTAGTATTTGTATCAAGAATCTTCCAGGGGAGTTTGCATTTCTAGCAAACTTTACTGATTATTCAGATAACTCATCAGGTTGGAGAATCATTGAGTTTGTAGGTAAAAGTAGGTGTTCTTATCATATTCCCCCAGGGTTTGATTTCAATTGGGAAAATATTTCTATCCAGCAACTTGAACTGTGCATTACACATTGTAGGCATTTAATGTTCATAGAATGAATTTATTATTGGAAATGAAAATATGTGGGGGAGATTTAGTAGGTATATGTTTAATGATTGTGGGGCAAATACTGTAAATATCTTTAGAAACAGTGATGCTAAATTTTTTTCTTCCATCTTCGTGAAGAATGGTGTATTTCAATTAAAACTATTTTTATGTTGGTGAATTCTTTGTAGGTTGGAATTTATCTTTTGGAAGCTGGCCTGGCGAAACTAGACTTTTTGAGTGATGCAAGTTCAAGAATGAAAAAGTTCAATCAGCTCATGAAGAGAGTGATGGAAAAGTTATACAATTTTATTGTTCTAGGTAATATTTAAAGTAAATTTAAAAATTGCTATTACTTATGAGTTGTGGTTTTTTTTCCTAACTTCAAAATATAACTAGAAAAACTAAAACCATAATAAGAATTAAAGGACCTTCATAAAATCACTGTATGTGGCAAAATTATACTGATCTGAAATATCCCCACTAATATTGTTTTTTAAATTTTATTTGCTTAATATTGTGCTTAACTTACAAGAAGCATTAAATGTTGTAGTCAGTGTTCAAGTTAAGAGGCAGAGTCTCAAAGGTTGGAATTTTGAGCTGATAGGAATTTTTGCATTATTCCTGTGCTTTTATTTTTGTCGTGGTCAGAGATCTTGGCTGGCGTTTATTACAGCACTCCTTTGCAGTCTGACAAATAATCTCAGGAGCCCAGTTCCCATAAAGACCAGATAATTTTGCTGTTTCTGGGCATGATATTGCATCTTTGGTCAGGACTGCAGTTTCAGAGTCATCTATCATTGCTTATCAAGGCAGAGTGTGGATGCCTTTGTACTGCCTATCAACACTACTGATAAAATAGCTCAAATTCTCTTAAGTGCTCATGGTGGGTCAGCATTATTTCAGGTGCAAACTATGGAACATTGTCAGACTGGCATATTTGGAAGATCATTTTCTAGTTGTAGAGTTGTTTTCAATAGCACATTCATGTTGCAAATTAGACTTAAGAGGAGGAACTAGAATTTTTTAGTATTAGAAAGAGTGCTTTTAAGTACATCTACAGTTTTTAAAGTTACAGTAAGAAATTTATTATCCTGCCTTTTAAAAATCTTGTACTTTTTCAAGCATGACTTTTAAGGAAAACGTCAATTCAGTTATTAATCTTTGATTATATAACCATAGTAATGATGTGAAATAACCAAGTATATAACCATAAATTGCAAAAATTTCACATGGTATATTTTTATTAACAAAAAGTAAGTTGTGTATTTTTTGATATAGTTTTTTAGTTCTAGAGCTTTTGATATGTCCTGTAAAAGCGCATAGACTTACTTGAAAGCGGCTTGAAAATAAATGGTATACTTACCTTGAAAAAGTTGTTTTTAATGAAAAATTATGAACTAAAAAGAGTTTTTAAATTTGTTCAAGGTTTTATTATATCTTTTCAGATTACAGTAAGCACACATTGTTTTCTGCAGAGCAATTGTGCCCACCAAATGAATCTGATATTTTTATAAAGTTACATTAATAGCTTAATCAGTTGTCTAGTTGGCTGGTGCTGCTACCAAACACCTATTCTTTTTTAGCATAAGAAGTTAAATGGGAACCCTTATCTTATTGGACATAGAAAAATTATGTCTGCATGTAGACTTTTTAATGTTAAGGCATAAAAATAAAATATTACTCTTTTTTAAACTGCAAATGATATTCACAGTTCCTCAAATGTTTATTAAATATCCACAATGGTCCAGCTTCTCGCAGGGGCTATAGAAACAGAAAATGTTGTCTTTGTCTCATTGGGGAAGGGACAAGTCCATATCACTGATTGCAGTACCAGGTAAATGGCAGTGTGCCAAAGTATGAAAGTATTGTATATTTTTAATGTTCAGGGGAACATTAATGCTAGCAAGGAAAAACAAAAGAAAATGCTTTGGTAAAAGTAACAGTTGAACTATCTTAAAGAATGAATGGGTAGATTTTGGTCAGTGAATAATTGGGAAAGAACCTTCCATTCACAAAACAACCCTGAGCAAGGCCACAGAGTTGGGCATGTGCATTGTATGTTCTTAGAAGAATTGCTTGTAACATATAAAAGGTAAATTGGGTTTACAGTACATTTGTTGTTTGATGAACAGATGTTTTGGAAGAGGATGATGAAGATTCAGAGAGTGAACCAGAGGGACAGGACATTGATGAGCTCTATCACTTTGTGAAGCAAGCACATCAGCAAGAAACACAGTCCATCCAAGTGGATGTCCAGCATCCTGCATTGACCCCAGTGTTGAGACCCTACCAAAGAGAGGCTGTCAATTGGATGCTGCAACAAGAGCATTTCAGAAGCACTCCTAGTGGTGGCAAGTATAAGATATTTACAGACAAATGAATGAGATGGATTGTGTGAGAGATATTTAGAGTAAGTGGAAATTGAGCACGACACAAAGGATATTTGCAAAGATAGGATAGCATGAATATTATTGTGAACAAAATTATTTTTGAAGAAATTAAAATCTAGAAAAATACATCTGTGAATTGTCTCATTCATAAAAGTTTGAACAGTTTTTTCTGCCAAAATATATGCTGCTTTGATTGGAATTTTTAAAAAACAATAAATTTGTTTGCATGCCTTTCCAACTAAGAAGTGCTTTTAGAACTTAATTACATTGGAATTTGTCTAATTGTCTGACAAAAGGAAACTGCCAAAAAGGAAACTTTCTACAATTTGGTGATGAATGTTAGTGACAGAAAGGAAATTTACAAAATTAGGACACGTCGTTATTTTTCCTAGATATTGCATTATTTATTTTCTTTACAATGAATAATAAAACATTATCTATTGAGCCTTTTAATGAAAGTAGTAAATTTATGGGTGTCATTTTTGCTACTTTAGTCTGTCTTTAAAGGGATGGAATGAGGGTGATGATGAGATTTTTATATATTCCAGAAAGGAAGGTATTGACTACTCTCATTCCTCCTGTATAGATTTATTTTAGTTAATTGAGTAGCTCTTATTTTTTATGTATTCCAGTTTGCATTTTCTTATCCAACAAACTTCAGTTTTTTAAATGTTGGGCAGTAAATATCAATTCATAGCTAATATTTCTTCCCACACTTCTTGCCCAATACTCTTAACATATTTTAAATGAAAACTCCATGTATCTTATTTTATACATTAATATTTCAGCTTCTTTAATTAAAAGGATTCTTTTAAATGGATATAAATATATATATAAATAGTGGATTTTAAAACCTTTTCGTACTTAATGCCAGCAAATCTCCCTTCCCCTTCCTTTCTCTCTCTTCTCTCTCCCCTCTATCCTCCACCCTGTCTCTTTTCACTTTCTCTCTCATGCACACATTAAATCTGAAATCAAATGGAATTGATCACACTCAAGTTTCTTTTAATTCTAGATATTATCTCTTGCTCTATTTTTCCCCTTACTTGTTGAAGAAATTGTTACCGCTACAAAGTTTTCTACAGACCAAATTATTTTTTTCTGAAAAGAAGTATTTTTTCTTTAGTTAAATATTTTAAATACATTAAAATACACTGATTATAATAGCACAGTTTGATGAGTTTTGACAAATTGGAATCATTTATATGTACACTTTATATGTATTATTATGATGGGCATCAGTAATGCATTCTTTTTTGTCTGCAGACTGGGGTTTGTTGATGAAATCCCTGTATTTCATTAGCAGTTCTTCTGTCCCTTATGGGTTCCATAAATTGAAACTTTTTAATCTCTTTTTTTTTTTTTACTTAATAAATTCTGGGTATCTGTATTCCTAATTTATTCCCTAAAGAAAACAGTAAAAAATTACTTGTAATTTCACTGCTTGGTAGAGACTTTGGCAGTTGGTTTAAACAAGTTATAAAATATTAAGGGGAAGGATAGTGGAAGATTCTGGTTGTAACAAACTCAGTAATTGAGTATTAAGAGTTTTAGGTAAAGAGTAAAATCTCTAATTTCATCAGTCAGAAATGGCAAAGATAAAATAACAGACTCCTCAGAAATGAATATTGCAAGAAACTCTATTCTCAGAAATACGAAAATTTGAAGGAAATAGACCAATACTTGGAAACACGCCACCTTCCTACACTTAGACAGAGTCAAGTGGAAATGTTGAACAGGCCTATATCATGTTCTGAAATAGCATCAACTATACAAAATCTTCCTAAAAGGAAAAGCCTGGGACCAAGTGGCTTCACATGAGAATTCTACCAAAACTTAAAAGAGGAACTAGTACCTATATTACTTAACCTTTTCCAAAATATAGAAAAAGAAGGAATACTACCCAACATATTCTATGAAGCAAACATGACCTTGATCCCCAAACCAGGGAAAGACCCAATAAGAAAAGAAAATTGTAGATCAATATCACTAATGAATATTGATGCAGAAATATTCAACAAGATCCTAGCAAACAGAATCCAGCAACACATCAAATTATACACCATGACCAAGTGGGTTTTATCCCAGGGTCTTAAGATTGGTTCAATATATGTGAATCTATAAATATAAGTCAGTACATAAACAAAGACCATATGATTCTCTCAATTGATGCAGGAAAAGCTTTTGATAATATCCAGCATTCTTCCGTGATCAGAACACTTAAGACAATTGGGATAGAAGGGGCATTTCTTAAATTGATAGAGGCCATCTACAGCAAACCCACAGCCAATATCATATTGAATGGAGTTAAATTGAAATCATTTCCAGTCAGATCAGGAACCAGGCAAGGTTGCCCATTGTTTCCACTGCATTTCCACATCGTAATGGAAGTCTTAGCCATCACAATTAGGGAAGAAAAGGTGACCAAGGGCATCCATATAGGGTCAGAGGATATCAAACTTAGACTCTTCGCAGATGATATGATTGTATATCTGGAAAACACCAGTGATTCTACTACAAAACTCTCAGAAGTGATAAAGGAATACAGCAGTGTCTCAGGTTACAAAATCAACACTCATAAATCTGTAGCTTTTATATATATACCAACAATAGTCAAGCTGAAAAAACAGTCAAGGACTCTATTCCAAATATTTCACAGTACTGCCAAAGATGATGAACTATTTGAGAGTTTACCTAACAAAGGATGTGAAAGATCTCTACAAGGAGAACTATGAAACTCTTAAGAAATAGCTGAAGATGTTAACAAATGGTAAAACATACCATGCTCATGGCTAAGAAGAATCAACCTTGTTAAAATGTCCATATCACCCAAAGCAATATACAGTTTTAATGCAATCCCTATTAAAGCTCCACTGTCATATTTTAAAGATCTCAAAAAAATAATATTTCATTTTATATGGAATTAGAAAAAACCTCAAATAGCCAAGACGTTACTCAGTGTTTACTAAACATAAGCAGGAGGAATCATGTTGC
>CAUYPK010110987.1:0-86696 GCA_963574355.1 Loris lydekkerianus | reverse complement strand
GGGATGGATGGATGGATGTATGGATGGTTGGAGGGATGAATGTATTGATAGATGAATGGATTGATGGTTGGGTGGGTGGATGGATGGAGGGATGGGTGGGTGGGTGGATGGGTGAATGGATAGATGGATGGGTGGGTGGGTGGATGGGTGGATGGATGGATGGGTGGACGGGTGGATGGATAGATGGATGGGTGGGTGGGTGGGTGGATGGATGGATAGATGGGTCGGTAGGTTGATGGGTGGATGGATAGATGGATGGGTAGATGAATGGATGGATGGGTGGGTGGTTGGATGGGTGGATGGATAGATGGATGGGTGGGTGGGTGGATGGATGGATGGATGGATAGATAGATGGATGCTCAAACTTGTGCAGATCCTTCATAGATAGGTCGGGTCATTTTGTTATCACTAGCATTTGAGCTCATGCTGATTAAAACAACAGTTATCGTATTTAACATGACCTCTGCACTCTTGACACATTTTTAAAGGTACAATACAGTATTGCAGACTACAGGGGCAGTGAGGGCAGATCTCCAGAACCTTCTCGTTTGAGATAATTGATTAGTAACTTGATCAGTAACACCCCCATCCCCACCCCTGCATATGAGATTTTATTTTCTTTATTTTTTTTCACTGTTTATCTAGGGGAGCATCTCACGTCTAGTTTTTTCATACATACAGCTGATTCTGATGACAGTTTCGCAGAATGAGTTACATATTAAAAATATATTTTTAGAATCATTCAAGTTTGTGCTTTCACAGTGACTGTTTTGGAGGGAAAAATCAATGGCTTGAATCCTATGAAGTTGCCTTTTTGTTTTCTTTTTTAGGTTAAAAAAGTGGTTAAAATATTACTGATTTCAGAGTTCAACCTGATGTTACTGGAATGTGTAAACCATATGTTTGTGAAAAAGTCACCAGCTCTGCTCGAGTGTGCATCTACAGAGACACATGTGTGCATATGTGCAGACGTCACTACGTTGTCATGCTTTTATATGTTGCTATTCAGTGCCGTTTTGCATACATTTGTGAAGTGCATGTATGTATTTTTGTGCCCATCTGCATATGTCTTGGTAGTGTGGAAATTATAGTACATTTGTACGCTCTGTGTCTTAAAAAAGAAAAACAGTTTTGAGCATACTTAGAGTTGACATCATAAGACAGGATGGAAGGAGAATTAACATATGGGGCTGTCCGGAAAGTATCCAGCCACGGCGATACTGGTTTTCCTGGTGCAGGGCTGGGTACTTTCTGGACAGCACTAGTATGTCAGAATAGGTTCGGATGTTTAATGAGACTTATGCAAGGGCTTACCAGAACCAAACCAGGTTATTTGCTGCTGGATTTTGCCACCTGTGGTTGGCTTGGGACCATCCCATCCTGGAGGTGTAGAGCAGCATGGAGCCCTGCTCAGGGGGTGCACATATGCCTGTGTGGTGGCGCGCAGGTGACACTTGCGCAGTAGGGTCTGGGTGGGCCCTGGTACTATTGGCTGTTGTGGCTGTTGCTTTGATGGCTGGTGTTGGAAGGGAAGGTGTTGGTTAGGATCCCAAATACCCACAGTGCCAATGCCATGTACAAGACAGAACTTTATTCCCCTCCTGCCTATCAGAAAGAGACCCTTCGAGGCTTGTGTGGTTTCCTGTGTAGTCACTCAGGGGCCCAGGCTCCTCTGTCCTGGGGTTCAGCTCTTTGTAGAGCTTTGTCTTTTGAGGATTATTTGATGTAGTGGTCCCGTCCGTGAAACACTCTTGAGTATCTTGTGGCTGCACAGTAAAGAACTGCTGCTGTTCCTTCTCACGCGTGGCCTGCCCTGGCTTAACTTGGAGGCACTGCAGGGTGGTTGTACCTGAGAGCCTGGGTCATGCCGGCTGCTCTGTCATGGGGGTGAGTGGGAGGAGATGAGAGGGAATTCCTCTTCTTCCTCTTCCTTTTCCACCTTCCCCAGATGTGCATACCACTGGACACCAACGCCTCTGTTCCCTTTTGCCCATCATGGTGTTTATTTTGTTAATTAGTGCCAAGTTCTGTCTCTTTTTTTTTGAGACAGAGTCTCACTATGTCACGCCTGGTAGAGTGCTGTGCATCACAGCTCACAGCAACCTCAAACTCTCGGGCTTAAGTGATTCTCTTGCCTCAGCCTCCCAAATAGCTGGGACTATAGGCACCTGCCACAACACCCGGCTGTTTTTTTGTTGCAGTTGTCATTGTTTTAGCTGGCCCTGGGCCGGGTTTGAACCTGCTAGTCTCGGTGCATGTGGCCAGTGCTGTAACCACTGTGCTACAGGCACTGAGCCTAGTGCCCAGTCCTTAACAGCCCACTCTGCAGGCCACATGGATGCAGTCATGTGAGTACTCTCTGGTCGTACCCGATACCTGCTGAATCACAGGGTTTAGAGGTGGCCCCTTGTTGGTTCACTAGGGCTGCTGTGACAAGCAGCACAGAATGGCAGCTTAAATAAGTGAAATTTGTTGTCTCATAGCTCTGAAGGCTGGAATTTCAAGGTCAAGGTGTCCACAGGGTTGGTGTCTTCTGAGGTTTCCCTTCGCCGTCCTCTTCCAGTCTCTTCACACAGTCTTCCCTTTCCTTGGTTTTGTCCACATTCCCTTTTCTTGTAAGGACATTGGTCATCCTGGATCAGGGCCCCCACCCTGTGACCTTGTATTGCCTTCATGAGGTAGTGAAGGTTAGGACTTTATCACAGGAATTTGATGGGTCACAAGTTCCTCTCCTAACAGACCCTACATTTTGGTTCCCAGGTGACTCTTACTCTAACTTTGAGAGCAGCAATGTTGGTGGCAGAGAATAAAAATAATTAGTTGACTTTTTTTCACTTGGGCCATAGCAGAGGGGCTAATTTTGTTTCTGGTGTTCTTTCAGAGAATAAGTGACAAAGGAAGCCAGGGTTTGAACGTTCAGGAGTACAGCTCACAGGCCCACTTGGGGAGGGAGCCTTCGCTTTTCTGGTGATGCAGACCAGAGTGATACAGTCTGTGAGGATCCAAGCCCAGAACACAGAGCCACAGAGTCCTTCCTGCACTGATCCTGACAGGTCCCCATTATGTGTTGACATCCTTGGGGCTTTGTCCTTGCCACTCAAAAGCAACTCTTGCTGCTGACTTTTTCTTAGATATTGAGAAATAAAAAGCCCAACACCTGGGAACTGTGCTAATAGTTCCTCCCCCCCCCCCAAAGATTCTTTCACATGAGATAACATTACTAATTTAAACAAACAAACAAACCCCCCTCCCCTCCCAAAAAACAGTTTCATCTGGAATCAGCCTCTGGAGTAGACAGTAGAAGAGCATTCAGATTATGTTCAAATAAAGATGGAGGTAAACAGATTTTGTCAGGGAGTTTGTGGATCTGTCATCAGTTTTGGATCTGTTGCTTTATGTGTGTCTAAAAAGTGGAACAAGTTGATCATGGGGTAAAAGCTGATTTCAATTACCTACTGTTTTGAGGATTCTATACAAAAGTTGAAAAGTTATAAAAATAACTATTTGGGAAGACCGGACACATGTTTGGGATATGCTAATATTAGGATTGGGGCACATCTCTTTATTTTATTTTTATTTTTTGAGATCAATTCTCACTCTGTCCCCCAGGCTGGAGTGCCATGCCTCAGTTCACACCTCAGACTCCTGGGTTGAAGTAATCCTCTTACCTCAGCTTCCCAAGTCGCTGGGGCTATATGCCTGTGCAGCCACGCCTGGCTAGGGAGCTAGCTGACACCAGGGAGCTAGGGTTAAAGGTGTGAGCCGCTGCGTCTGACCATGTGCCCTAATTTATTATCCACAGACTTCCTTCTCTGTTTTCAACCTATGGTAAGTTAGTGTGCTGCTTCTTTTATGTTAAAAATGTATTGTTCATGAGTGTATTGTTAGTCATGAAGATTATTCAGAGCAGGGTTTCCCAACTGTGGTCCTGTAGGCATTTTCTGTGTAATCCTTTGTACGGGGGGCTGCCCTGGGCATTGTAGGATACTTGGCAGCTTCCCTGTCCTCTGCCCACCAGGTGCCAGGAGCATCTTCTCCCACATTGTGACAACCCAAACTGTCGGTGCCAAATGTGCTCTACCACAAGAACTTCTGATTTAGGAAAAAGTGGTCTTCCTGTCATGTTTGTTTTCTTCTTTATCTCTAATCTATGCTAGTTCGAGGCATAAAAATAGGAGGTATGTGTTGAGTCTGCTATTTGATGTGCCTATTCCTGAGAAACCTTGAGATCTTCAAAGTCCTAGGGATGTGGGAAAAATAGAGTTGGGGCAGATTACTCAATAGGTATATATTTAAAGTATCTGCCTATAACTTTTAAACCCCAAACTAAAAACTAACTTCTCCTACAAGTCTCTAGGAGACTTTAATAAATGACATGTGACTTCATCTTTTAAAAAACATTGGCATAGGACTTGACCTTTGAAAAAAGAAGCAACTATAACTTGAAATGGCCGAAGGATTAATTGGGACTCCTTGATTGTGGAGACAAGGTTCAGTGTGAAACCTTGAAGCTCAGGAGTACTGCACAATTAGGACTTGACATCAGAGGCTGTGGTCAAATTGTTTTGGGGAAAACACGTGAAACGGGTGCCACTTCAGCTGTGTGTAGGACATAGCATTCAGCAGTCATTCCATGGTAATGAGAAATAATATGGGTTAGGAAAGGATGTCTGTGAACCAATGTGACTTCCATCGGTCTGCATCATTCTCCATTACTAATTGCATATGAGTAAATTTGCTTTACAGGCTTGTATTGTAGCTGAACAGATCATAATTTCAAGGGTTTTGCCACTCTCATAAAGTGTGGTGCTTGATTGTGGTAAGGGAGATGGTGAAAATTAACAGAGTAGCTCATGCTGAAGTGAAGAGAAAGTCATAAAATTGCACCCAGGCTTCCCCTGAAATTGGGTTCGATGAGCTGAGAGTAAGTGTTCAGCCAGTAATTGCTATGAAAGTGAGCTTCAAGTTTAGGTGATGGTGGAGGGAATTTCTTGAAGCTATCTTGTCACAAGCCTATGAAGTATTCTGTGGCTACTGTCAATGCCATCAATTTCGCAATACCATTAATGGACCAGGACTCTGGCTTCCTCCCTCTGTGTGCCATGCATTTCCTCTTTCAGTAAGGATGAGGACATGGTTTATTTCTGG
Organism: Loris lydekkerianus; assembly: GCA_963574355.1. NCBI lineage: Eukaryota > Metazoa > Chordata > Mammalia > Primates > Lorisidae > Loris > Loris lydekkerianus. The sequence goes on along the minus strand of CAUYPK010110987.1, from coordinate 81,548 downwards.
AAAAAAAATTTCATAGACAAATTCTGAGGCCAAGTGTCTTTGCTTTCCTTTTCCTCAAAGCATTTCAAGCCATTATTATATATTACTTTCTCCAAGGACAGGAGCCAGAAACCCAGTGCATTTTCTGGAGATTCCTGATTGCATATCATGTGGGATATATTGGAATGGGCTGCAAACACTTCCAGTCCTCATGCAGTGCCAGTTCTGTTTCATAGAACTGTGTTTGTACCCAACACTGGGCAAAGGGGCCACAAGATCCCCATAAGTATTAGGAGGCCTGTAACCAAACGCTCCAAACCAGAAAATGAGTTGCTAGAGGAACTGATGAGGCATGTTTGAAGAAGTAACACACAGGCTGAGAAGCTGACGTAGGATCTTTGTCCTTCTCTAGGCCCATCCAAGACTTGCACCCAAGCATGGCCCCATTTTCTTTACTTCTTGGGTATGACACACTTTAACTTCCAGCTCTTTCCTTCTGACAGGGCACATGTACTGGGTTCCACTGCAGGCTTTTTGTTTCCCAAGCTCTGATTACTCATGCAGACCTGTGTTGTGTTTCTTCAGGATGCACGCTCTTTTTCTACGAGACCGACGGCAGGTCTGGAATAGACCACAACAGCATTCCCAAGCACGCCGTCTGGGTGGAGAACAGCATCGTGCAGGCTGTGCCCGAGCACCCCAAGAAGGACTTTGTCTTCTGCCTCAGCAACTCCCTGGGTGATGCCTTCCTCTTTCAGGTCGGTTGGGCATTACAAACCACTGAACTGAAACTTCTCTCTTCTCCCTACATACTCCACCCTTTCTTTCCCATTAGTGGTGGAATTTATCTGTTGCTCATTATAGAAACAAGATGGTGAATGACAAAATAAACTTCTGTACTGAATTCCAGAAATTCAGACCTCATCCAAAGGATTTCAAAGTGAAGACCGAGAGGGGTTAAGAGATAGATGTGAGAAACTTGCTCTGTGCACTGTGGGTTAAATGATTCCTTAGTGTAGTCCCTGGTATCATTTCTCTTGCACTTTAGACAGGGATCATGAATTCCTTATTTTAGACATGATTTGAGCTGTCAAAAATTTTTGTCACAATATATTCTTTTCTAATATGAATCATAAAGACATCCCAGAAATGGCTGGCTAGACCTAAACATCTTATATTTCTCATCTTATAAGAACTTTTCTACCCAGCATTTTTAAAGTTTGACTGTTTAAAAAATGCTTCCCTGCTAATTGGTTCAGGGTTAACATTTGCTTTTATAGGGAATCCTTTGAGTTTGGATAGTTGTAATAAACTTTGTATCAACTTTTCATGGTATTATCTTCAAAGACTTTCTATATTTATTCCGTTAATGAATTACTTTATCAAATCTTTATCCCATGCTTTGTGTACTGTGCACAATACTGTTGAGAATGTCAGACAAATTTTGACAGTTCCTACCCTTAATATTGCTCATGTATTTTCTAATGGGAGGGACAGACATAGAAACAAATCTTTATAATGTGGTAAGGCCCAGTAGCAAATATTAAAGGAGATGCAGGAATAAACAGGGTGAAATGAACACTGAGGATATCCCATGAAAGGATAGAGCTGGAACAAAGGTATGGAGGAGAGAAATAATTTTTTCACTAAGTTTCTGGCTTTGGCCTCTATAGCTATTTCTGTTTGGACAACTAAAGTAAGAAATATAAAGTGATAATTTTGTTTGTAGAAAGACAAGGCATCTGTGTTTTTTTTTTTTTTTTTTTAATTTGTTTGGTTTGTTTTTTTTAATCTGTGATGTAAAACACACAGAAAAGGGAATATATAAAACATAAATATATTGCTCAATGAACTATCTCAAAGTAAAAATGTAACCACCACCAGGAGAAGAAATAGAAGTTTCTGGTGTCTTAAAAGCTACCTCCTATTCCCCCCACTCCCCACTCACTTGTCACCTGCAGCTTATTTAATGTAGTGTCTGTGTCTTTTATTATTCATGCGAGGACAGTTTTGTTTATTGGGACTTGATTTCTCCTTCATTTCTGAAGGGTAGTTTTGCTGGGTATAGAATTCTTAATTGGTAATTTTATTTCAGGGCCTTGAACATATCAATCCATTGCTTTCTGATCTATCAGTATCTGATAAAAAAATCAGCTGTTAATCTTAGGAAGATCCTTTGTTATGTGATGAGTTGCTTTTCCTTGGCTGCTTTGAAGATTTGTCTTTGTTTTTAATAGATGATTATGAAGTGTTTAGGTGTCAGTCTATTTGAGTTTTACCCTGTCTGGAATTTATCATGTTTTTTTTTAATGTGTAGATGTGTGTATATGTTTGTGTGTGGGTTTAAATTATATTTGTGAAGTTTTTGGCTATTATATTTTCAGATAGTTTTCTTGATCATTTGTTGCTTTCCTCTTCATTTGTAACTTGTATTCTATTTGTATTAGTATGCTTAATGACATCCCACAGGCGTCTAATCATTTTTCTTCATTCTTTTTCTATCCTATTCTTTAGCCTGATAATCTTACTTAATCTACTTTAAGTTCACTGATTCTTTTTTCTGCCTGCTCACATTGGTTGTTTAGGTCTTCTGGTTATTCTGTATTTTAACTCTATAATTTACATTTGGTCCCTTTTAAAAAATTGTGTTTCTTTGTTGATTTTCTCTGTTTGAAGAGATTATCATTCTTTATATCTTTAGACATGATTTTTTTAAATTCTTTGAATACATTCAAAATAGTTGATTTAAAGTTTTTGTCTAACACATTCAACATTTGAACTTCCTCAAAGATTATTTCCACTGATTATTTCCTTTTCCTATGTATGAATCATAATTTATTGTTTCTCCACATGTCTTATACTTTTGGTTGAAACAGTGCATGTTAAATAATATGATGTGACAGACTCTTAAAAGCAGATCCATTCCCTATTCTTCAGAGTTTGTTGTTTATGGTGGTGCTTTGTTTTGTGTCTTCTGAAATCTGTAAAATGTTTCTAGGTCATAGCTGGATTTTGGACATTCTTGCCTTACTACAAGTTAGCTGATTATCCTAATTGATTTTAGGGAGGCTCCTTTTTTTTTTTTTCTCATTCATTTCTGGTGTGAATTTTTGATAGGACCTTCATCGCCATAAAATTGCTACTAGAATCTAAATACCCAGTAGGTCATGTTGAATTATTTCTTTTTGTGTGTGTGGCAACATAAGACCTTATTCTTGAAAACTTGTATGTCTTCTTGTTATGGTTATATTTTTATGCTACGTAGGTGGGATAGAGCATAAAATGAAACTTTTCAAAGGAAATTACTGCTTTTTGGGAATCATGAAGGCATTTTCTGCCTTGTGTTTATTATAATCCTTATAACTCTAGAGGAAACGAATATGAATGAAACTGGTGTGTGAAGGCTGAGGCTAAATCAGGGGAGATCAGCTATGATTGTGAAATAATTTGTAGTTATGCCAGCCCCAGGGCTCAATTCAGTGCACACAGTTTCCAGAGCCTTCATACTGTTGATTTGATGCCTTTACTCAGATACCCACAGATTTGCCCATGGAAGGGAGATTTAAGGTACTTGCAAAAGCAGAAAGGGGAGTTTGTGTTCAGGGTGGGGATAGGAATGAGCATGAATGTTAGAGCAGTTTATATAGAAGTGCTGCATGAAAAGTGCTGTTTGCAAAGTGAGGCTCTTGCATTTAAACTGATATTTTAATTAGAGTTCTTTCCTCCAACTTGAAGCCAGGGACATCGCCTACCACCTACAAAGTGCGGTTTCATGTTGGGCATTCATTTGTCCATTACCTGAGGGTTTCATTCACACTTCAAAAAAGCTCACCCACTTCTTTGGTAACATATGCTAATATTAGTTTTAAATTCTTACATCATGCCTTGGGAACAAAACTACCAGGCAGAATAAGAAAGATGCCTGATTGGGTAAAAAATCATATGAAGTTATATATCTAAAGAAATGTAAAAAATGGTTATCTCTGGGAAGCGATTGCCTTTCCTTCTGCAGAAAGTTTTCTTGGTACTTTGAAAGTCATTTGTATGTGGATATCACACATATTAAAAAGGGTTGGGAGGGGGTAGCTCATGTTTGTAATCTTAGTACACTGGGAGGCCAAGGTGGGAGGATCACTTGTGCTCAGGAGTTCGACCAGCCTGAGCAAAACCCCATCTGTACTAAGAATAGAAAAATTAGCCACGTATCATGGTGGGTACCTGTAGTCCCAGCTACTTGGAAGGCTGAGGCAGAAGACTTGGGAGGCTGAGCCAAAAGGATGGCTTGAACCCAACAGTTTGAAGTTGCTGTGAGCTAGGCTGCTGCCATGGCACTCTAGGCTGGGACAACAGAGTAAGATTTGGTTTCAAAAAAAATAAATAAATAAAAAAAGAGAGAGAGAGAGAGATTCATAAGTTAAAAAAAAAAAAAAAAAAAAGAAGAAGAATATCCACACCATTAAGTTGAATCATAGACTAAAGGTGATAATGCAGTTAAGAGTCTGATAGATAGCAAGTATTCAGTAAATGTTACAGTGACCATTTAATAATAAAGAAAAAGAGACTAGTTTCCTGTGCTTCTCTAAATAAGTATCTTCATAGAAATTGAATGTGGCTTCACTGTGAAAAGGCTTTTGAGTTTCATCAGGTTCTTGGAATGCCACACCTGACTATGCACATGTCCTGGGCAAAAACAGCTAAGTGAGGGAAAATTCTGGAAATCTTCTTTCACGGGGAGGTATCAAGTAGATGTGGTAGAAAAGATTTTAGAGGGAGGCTGGGCAAGGTTGCTCATGCCTATAATCCTAGCACTCTGGGAGGCAGAGGCAGGTGGATAGCTTCTTGAGTTCAGAAGTTCAAGACCAGGCTGAGCAAAAGCGAGATCCTGTCTCTACTAAAAAAAGAAAAAAAGAAAGAAAAAGCTAGCTGAGTATAGTGGTGTTCACCTGTAGTCCCAGCTACTCAGTAGGCTGAGGCAAGAGGATTTCTCAAGCCCAAGAGTTTGAGGTTGCTGTGAGCTATGATGATGCCATGGAACTCTACTCAGGGCGACAGAGTAAGACTCCGTCTTGGGGGAAAAAAAAAAAAAAAGATTATAGAGGGGATTTAGCATCTTGGACTTGAATTAACTCAAGGTCAGCCTCTTTCTCAAGGTAGGCACCATCTCTGCAAGGTTCCTCCTACCAGGTTAGCCTATCCACTGGGCAGTCAATCACATTCCAGGGATTTGTTTAGCTTTTCAACTGTCTGTTTTGTTAGCCCTAAATTCTAGAAAGTTCTTGGTCATGTTGAGAGGCTATGTTCTTTCTGGTGATTCTTGCTATTTCCTTAGGGTTTCATATTCACTGCTGGAGTCTAGTGTAGGTGTTCCTATCCTTTCTCATAACTTTTATTATTTCATTTTATTTTTAGAGATGAGATTTCACTGTGTTGTCCAGGTTAGACTCAAACTCCTGATTGAATGATCCTTCCTCCTCAGTCCCTCAAGCAGCAGCTATAGGGACTATCAGTCTTTACATTGTGCCTGTGCCAGGTCTTACCTCCTGCCTGGTCTCCTCATCGGGCTGTCCTGGCTGAAGTTCCTGAGCCATTCTTTCCATTTTTATTTGTAAGTGTGCTCCAAAGTGAGGCATCCTGGCCTCCAGGTGGTCTGTCCCCACACCCACCAGCGAGGCTTCTGTTGCTCTTGTTTATTTCACAGTGTTTGAGTCAACTTCTTTAATTTATTAGAACCGCTTCAAATTACTGACTCGACTGAGCTTATGGTTTCTTAAGCCCCCCAGCATCAATGCTTATTCAACAAGGTCTTCCCATTCTATTTTAATAAATTTTTTTCAAAATCTCAAAGTCAGAACTTAAATTTTACCTCTTTGAGATGTTATCCTTGTGACTTTTGTCCTTCTAATGATCCTTTGAAATCATCTTGGGTCCCCAGTTGAACTTCTCGGGCGTTTATATCCCTCTTAACTTTACCTTAGCTGCAGCTTTGTTGGTTTATACATTGACTTAGTCTATATAGCTGAGTCCTGTTTTCCCAGCACTATGGATCATATCCCTGTCCTAGCCAAAAATTTAGATACATTGACCTTTGATTTTGGCATGGACTAGTTGACAAGGGCCAACTCTAGAAGAGCCCCAGCCATATTTTTTTTATGGGACCGTTATCTATATAAAGCATTTGGCCCATGCCGGATTCACTTGTCAGCGCCATTCTGGTGGCCCAGTCTCAAGCAATCTTGCAAAAGAAATTCCACACAGCTGGTGGAAGCAACCTGCTAGCCACAGACACATATTCAAGAGCTTAGGGCATCTTCTTAACACCACAGAGTAGGGGGGTACAGGTTGAGAGTGCTACCTGAAGGGGAGAAATGATACGAGGGCACCTCTGGACCCTGCCCTTTCCTGGCACCAAAATTTTAAGAAGAGCATTCTAAACCAGGGGGCTTCCTGAGGTATAGGGCCCGGGTGGGGCCCCACTTGCCTACCTCTTAGGAGCATGTTAATGGTGAATGCGGATGGTGAAGTGTGAAATGAATACACAAGGTTGGAAATCAACTGGAAATATAATTCCCTGCTGTTGGTAGACCAGAGGTTTCTCTACATTGCACAGATATACATGTGGTTGAGCTAAATCTTAGTATATAATTTGTATATTTTATGTATTATGAAAATAATATGTTATTAACAGTATTGTCTTCCATTTCTTACATTATTTTAAATTTGTATTAAATCAACATGAACACAGTTTAAAAAGAATTCAGTTAGCCTTTAAAAAAAAATTTTGTTTTTTGAGACAGAATCTCACTCCATTGTTCTGGGGTTGAGTGCTATAGCATCATTAGAAGCTCAAACTCCTAGGTACAAGTGACCTTCCTGCTTCAGCCTCCCAAGTAGTTGGGACTATAGGCCCCTGCCACGACATCCAGCTAATTTTTCTATTTTTAGTAGGGACAGGTTTTGCTCTTAATCAGGCTGGTCTAGAGCTGAGCTCACATAATCCACCTGCCTCGCCTCCCAGAGTGCTGGGATTACAGATTTGAGCCACAGTGCTGGCTCAGTTAGCCTTCAAGAAAGGCTGAAAGTAAAATTCTTTTTCCCCCACTACCAGCCTCATTCCCCAGAAGCAAGTGTACACAATTATTTTAGCTGATGTTTTTGTTTTTCTGTTTGTGTTCTTGCATTTTCCCTCATTTCTCATTAACATGCTTATATTGCGTTTTCTTAGGGTTTGAAATATTAACTATTGACTTTTGGTTACGACAAATGACTAGCTGTGTAATATACAAATTATTCTTTCCTTATTTTCTTACGTATGTATATAAGAATTTAGGGTTAAACAATAGTCAATGTTGTTGTGACCATGTAAACACTATTAGCTGTCAAGCCAAGTAGTGTACTATGATTTTATTTCTTTTTTTGAACAATCTCTTGATTTTGTTTTTGTTGTAGTTAATGACCGCCTCTTTTTGTTTGTTTTAATTTGCTTATTTTTCTGGTCACACAGCATTGATATTTTCTAAACCTGTAGTGCGTTAGGTAGCTGGTTTATTTTTACCACTTTCTCATGGGCAGTTGCTAGCTTGACCTTCGGTATGATAGTTTCCCTGGAATTTTTCTCTTTATCATTCTAGTTATATTCCTGGATTTCAAATCTTCCTTTTTTCTTAATAAACTCCTTCATTTTAATGAATGAACCTACAGTAACGTCTTCACAAAATGGTACGTATTTTAAAATGTCTTTTACTTGAATAATATCTGACTACTTTGGAGTTTCAGCTTGGAAATCATTTCTTCTTGGTTTAGTTATTTTCCGATAACATTCTCATTTCTGATCATCTTGTATGTGTTTTGTTTTCTTTTTTTCCTCCTTGAAGAATTTTAGAATCATCTCCCTTATCACTTGTGTTCTGATCCTTCATAGGGATTGGCCTTGTATTGAAATTTTAATTTTCCTTTTTTAAAAATTTTCTTCATATATCTACATGTGTTTATTTGGTTTCCATTTTTTGCCTTCACAAAATTAAAAAGGCTTAAAATTTAATAACAATAACAATGTTTAAGATAAGGACTAGAAACAAAACCCTCGCAAAGAATGAACAAACATAAGTACATTTAGAAAAGAAATCAGTTGATTGCTGCAACGAAATATTGAGCAATAATAATAATGATAATACTACAAAAAAAGTAGCATTCACATTGTCAGATAAAAGTATGCCTATCATACAATACTTTGACTCTGAGGTTCAGTGTGAAGCTCAATTAACTTCTTTTTTTTTTCCCCCAAAGTCTCAAAAAATAGACAACTAATATTTATAAATAAAAATAGAAAATAATTTTGAAAACAGATCATGTCAAATCTTATAGACAATAGAAAAAGAAGAAATATTCAAAATCATTCTACTTCATCTGGACATACCTGATATTAAAATTGGAAAAAATATATTATTATAAAGGGAAATTACAAACATATTTCACTTATATGTGAGGATGCAATATCCTGAACAACATATTAACAAGTTGAATTAAAAATTATTGTTCAAATAATGTACTTCGGTCAAAATTAAATCCAATTTATGTGAGAATTAGTCACTATTGTCTTTTCTTTTTTTTTCCTTTTCCTTTTCCTTTTCCTCACTCCCTCCCTCCTTCTCTCTCTGTCTGGTCTCCCCTTCCCCCACCCCCCATCATGTCATTAATTGTGCTCATATCAAAGTTGAATACCTAAGATTCATGCTTCTCCATTCTTATGATGCTTCACTAAGAATAATGTGTTTCACTTCCATCCAGGTTAATACAAATGCTGCAAAATCTCCATTTTTTTAATGGCTGAATAGTATTCCGTGGTGTACATACACCACAGCTTGCCAATCCGTTCCTGGGTTGAGGGGGCATTAAGGCTGTTTCCACATTTTAGCGATTGTAAATTGAGCCGTGATAAACAATCTAGTACAAGTGTCTTTATAATAAAAGGTTTTTTTTTCCTTCTGGATAGATGCCCAGTAATGAAATCTCAGGGTGGTTTTAATCTGCATTTCTCTAATAGATAAGGAGGATGAGCATTTTTTCATATGTTTGCCAGCCATTCATCTGTCGTCTTTAGAGAAAGGTCTGTTCATCTCTCTTCCCCTTGATGTATGGGATTGTTGGCTTTTTTCATGTGGATTAATTGAAATTTTAATTTTCATTACTTTTTTTTCCTGAGAGCTCATTCATCCTTTCTTCCATCTTTTCCTCCCTCTTCTCCTTTTCCTCCCTGCTCTCCTTCCAGTCTCATTGTTCTTTTTTCACAGCAACCTGCGCTTTTGGGTACTTGTGTATAGCCCAGCTTCTCTTGTGTCTCTGAGGGTGCCCTGATTTTAGGGAATGATTCTCCTTCCTCCTGCTGTATTTTCTTCCGTGTGCTTTTGGTCTCTGCCTTTCATGCTGGAGGCTTTCAGCAAACGTCTGGTGGTGCTTGACTGTCAGGTCGCATTTATGTGTGAGATACCAGAAAGCTGCTTGGGTGTCACCTGTGCCCATTATAAATGATAGAACTTCTATAGCATGGGCAGATCGTAAGTGGCCCATGCTGTAAAAGGGACTCCAGTTGACCATATTCAATGGTCTTTACGTGGAGGCCACTTAACTTCACCCACTGCTATTCACTGGGCAGGCTTCTGTTCTTCTTCTATTTGCAGCAAATAGCCTCTGCGTCTCGGGTATGGCTTCATGGAGTCTGGAGCTTCTGTTTTTCTCTGAAGAATGAACCTTGGTGGGTGAGGGGGTGGTGAGATGAGGGTGGGAAGGTTGCACAGTTACAAGACTCTCTTCAGGCTTGTCAACGGTAGCACAGTGAGTAGGGCACCAGCCACATACACTGGAGCTGGCGGGTTCGAACCCAGCCTGGGCCTGCCAACAACAGTGACAACTACAACCAAAAAAATAGCCAAGCATTGTGGTGGGCACCTGTAATCCCAGCTACTTGGGAGGTTGAGGCAAGAGAATCTCTTAAGCCCAAGAGTTTGAGATTGCTGTGACCTGTGACGCCACGGCACTCTACCAAGGGCGACAATAAGACTCTGTTTCAAAAAAAAAAAAAATGACTGTCTTCAGTGGGGGAGGAGAAGCTTATACTAAGTTCTCTTTATAGATATTAAAAATGATATATTAATTAAGTTTATATAAATAAAACTCTTAAATATAGTACATGTGGAACCAATCAGAAAAAAGTCTTTGTAGACTCTATATGGGAACTTTATTTCTATCTAGCGTCTTCAAAACTTACTCTTTTTTTTCTTTTAAAATGAAAAAAGGAGTTTGACCTACTTTGTGATTATTCTTATGCTTCTATGAATTTGAATTATCCAAATTTTAGTTTCCTAGATTTGGCATATGTTCCTTAGCGTTTCTCTTGTTTAAAATGAATTTCCCTTTTCCTGCCACTCACCTAAACCATTGATTATCTAAAATCACCGAGTGTCCTCCATGCAGCTGGATGATTGAAGCTAGATCTATTTAAATACATAATGAATACCTGAGCTTTATCTTAAGTCTCTACTCAAAGGGGCTTTTATGCAAATTGCATTTTTTGTTGATTATATTCCACTATTGGCATGAACTTTGCTTATTCCCCTCACTGAACTTTATACAGTATGTATGGCATCACTTGAGGGCAAAGGAAGCATCACAAAGCCCACTCCCTCTCTCTGCCTGTCTACTGCCATTTGTTTAATGGAAGCTGATGAGCGGGGGCAGGACCAGCAGGTGACATTGGGTGGTGTCCCCTTCCTACCTTTGCGACCACTGGATTCTGAAAAAGGGACCTATCTGGACCCAGTATCCCTAACTGAACTTGCCTGGTTTAAGAAGGCGAGGCAAGGCCAGCGACTTTGTGCTTTTCTAGTATGTCAAATTAAATTTAATTAATTAATTTATTTATTTGTTTTTTTTTTTGAGATAGTCTCAAGCTGTCACCCTGAGTAGAGTTGCAGCTTACAGCAACCTCCAACTCTTGGCCTTAAGCGATTCTCTTACCTCAGCCTCCCAAGCAGCCAGGACTACAGGCGCCTGCCACAATGCCCGGCTATTTTTTAGTTGTAGTTGTCATTGTTGTTTGGCAGGCCCAGGCTGGGTTCGAACCCGCCAGCTCCAGTGTATGTGGCTGGCACCCTATCTGCTGAGCTACAGGTGCCGAGCTGCGTGTCAGATTTTAAATCTTGGAGAGGCTACACTGGAAAACCTTGTGTCAAGTTAGCAGTCTGCTGTGATCAGCTCTGTGTAAAGGGTGGTGAAATGTTTCAAGACTTTTTCCTGCTTCACTAGCTGTCAAGGCCAGTCTGTGGAGAGTTCACCCTCTCTCATCAGCACATAGCTCCCTGCATGACGCTGCAAAAGGACAAACTTTGCTGAAAAAGTCATTTAGTGAATTGTGTGTCTTAGAAATTGATTTGGCTTAATGATAGAGGATAGTGGGGACTGCTGTTTTATTTAGACAGGACAGCGGGAGCAAAAGTTCCCTCTAATGGAACTGCCTTCAGCCACTGACAGGTTTTAGAAGAGTTTGGAGGACTGAGGCATATTTAATGGTTAAACAGGCCGATAGCTAAATTTTTCATAAAGCTGTCATCATATATTTCTATGTATATTTCCCTAGGGCTGGGGGATTGTTATGGGGCTTTTACTTTTCTTTAAAATTTTATTTTGTGATTATTCTTTTTAATTGTGGTAAAATACACACAACATTCAATTTATCATCTTAACCATTTTTAAGTGGCCCGTTCAGTGGCAGTCGGTGCAGTGGCGTGGTCCTGCAGCCCTCACTATCTTCCACCTCCAGAAGTCTCTTTCTTCTTGCCAAGCTGAAACTCTGTATCCATCACGTAACAGCACTCTATTCCTCCCCATCCCAGTCCCTAGCAACCACTCTCTTCCTTTCTTTTAAATAAATAAGTTCCAGGATAGCTGCTTTGCCCAAGTTAAATATATACCTTTCAAAGGCTGTTTGACATTGACTGGCATCAGCTCCCTGCATTTCTACTTCTTAAACGGGAGGCAACACAAGGTCTCTGGCATCAGAATGGACTGTGTTGCTACTGGCCGAGTTTGCCTGGGATCCTTATAAGTTGGGGGGGGGGGGAGAGAAGGAGACCCACTTTTATTAAGTAAAGAGAGCAAAAGGCTGTTGGTCCTCGGAACATGTTGGATAGTGGTCCTACTTGGGGTTCTCAGTGTGTCACGCAGACTCCTTTCTTTTTGAAGCATCACCTGTTTTGAAATGGAAGATTCCCATTGACAGTATGTCAGTCAGGATGGGTTGGAGCAGCCCTCAACTCTCAACAAAGGAGCAGCCCTCAACTCTCAGCAACTGACCGTGACCCCTCATTCCTGCCCCGTGTCTGGTGGAGCTTGTTTCTGAAGCCATACAACTCCTGGATATTCAGGAACCCGGGCAGACAGAAGCTCTACCTTGACACAACACTCTGGGACTGTAGGCAAAGGGACAAGAGCTGGGTGAATCAGGTCTTTGTTGAGTGATGACCTGTGTTGCCTCTAACAAAGGCCATGGCCATACCTGGCTTCAAAGGGGGCAGGAGAGTTCTATCCCCTTATTCCCAGAAGGTGGACAGCTAAAAGGTGGAGTGGCTCATACTCATGACCCTTCACCTTTTAGAGCAGATATCAGGAGCTAGGGGTCAGGGTCAGTATTTCATATTAGAAAAGGAAACAAAACAAAACTTTTTTAAAAAAGCACAGGATTGGTGGAGAATAGGGTTTATAATAAATTACTTCCTAAGTAACTTAGAAAGTGTTCTTCCTAATTTTTCGGGGCTTTTGTTTTTCCACCTTAAAAATGGTCATGTTGAATCCCTTCTAAATGCACATTTTTATTTGAATTTAAGTTCCTAACATGTATTTAGCAGAGTTTGCTATTAAGTTTAAGATCTTTCTCTCCATTCCTCAGATATTATTTCGGGGTTGCAGGTACAGGCAGTCCCCAGGTTATGAATGAGATAGGTTCGGTAGGTTTGTTCTTAAGTTGAATTTGTATGTAAGCTGGAACAGGTACATTTGCCTATTAGTGGTAATTGCTCCTATTCATAAGTACGAGTCATATGTTTGTAACTCTGGGACTGCTTACATTTCCTTTCCTGGCTCCTTAATTTGGGAAGGGGTTGGAGGATAGAAGATTCTAACTGAGGCAGAGATGAGGGTCTGTCTTGGGGAAGTGGATGTGGGCCACTGACTGCCTCGTGTTTGTGCAGGGGTCTTAGCCTGTCCCAGAGGTGTACCGCCTCTCCATCTGGGCAATGTCATTGCCAGTCAGCATGGAATGATGTGCTGGTGAGGTCCTATTAATAGAATTTTGTTTATAAGCTATCACTCAATGAGTTAGAAAATTGACAAGATGTATCAAAGGAAAAAGAAATCAAATTTTTGTGAGTGAATAGCTCCTTTAGTACTGTAGTGGCTGAATAGGCCATTTCTTTAGGTGGGCTAACTTTGAGCATTTATTAATCTTCTCTGGGCTTAAGGAAATAGCTGGAAAAATCCAGTATGTCCTCACTTATAAATACACATTGACTGAGTTCCTGAAGAATTACGACTAGCACATTATTACACATGAGCTGTTTCCCCAAAACTTTTCGACTTTTGCCTTTCAGTTCATCCCTGAGTCGCACTAGTCCCACTTTGAGGTCACCTGTCCTTGATGGGTGTCACCCAACACTGTCTTCGTGCCCTCCCTGAGTAGACCTCTCTGAGCACGCAGGGTGTTGAGGGAAGGCTGCGGTTCTCAGATGCTCCCATGAAGTCCCCTAAGGTGGTGTTTATTCTGGCTGTTTTGAACCTCTTCTCTCAGCCCTAGTTTGTCACTGGTGTTTAGCACCAGGTTAGAACCTCAGCATTTGGGCTGCAGTGGTTCACTGGGGGCAGGGCTGGTGTGTCTCCCTTGCCCATGTACACCTTGTAACTGCCTGATCCTTTCTGGAAATTGAGCCCTGCTTCACAGCAATCCTCTTGACTAGAAACCAAGCCGTCGAGCTGTATAGAAGCATGCAGATGACTTCCGTAAGTACATTGGGTGAGCAGACACTGTGGCTTCCTTCAGGACGGCCATTGGTGTGAGGGCACAGCAGAGCTCTGACCTGAGACTAACTCTGAGGTTGGGTTAACCTTTCTCTATGGGTGTCCAACCCAGTCCCTGTGACTCGCAGGTGTTGCTCCTCTGGAAATGCCCTTGTCTGTTTCTGTTGACGTCCTAAAGGTGGCTCCTTTGTTTTTGCCCCTTGTCCCCGCACAGACCACCAGCCAGACAGAGCTTGAGAACTGGATCACCGCCATCCATTCTGCCTGTGCGGCCGCCGTCGCAAGACACCACCACAAGGAAGACACACTCCGACTCCTGAAGTCCGAAATCAAGAAACTGGAACAGAAGATTGACATGGATGAAAAGATGAAGAAAATGGGTGAAATGCAGCTGTCTTCAGTCACTGACTCGAAGAAGAAGAAAACTATATTAGATCAGGTGATTGCTCTTCCACGTTTAGACCCGGGAAGAAGCGTTAGGTCTTTAAAAAGGTGGTTTTGAAAGTTTTTTTTTTTTTTTTTTTCTTCCTGCTTTGAAATCAGGAAATATCCTCGGTTATTTCCTTGACAGCTTGTCTTCCAGGCTGCTGATTTCTTTATTGTGACTGTCAGTTTTCCTCACCCTTTGTTCACAGTTGATTGTTATGAGCTAACCCGGAACAATATTACCTCGGGTGAAAGGCAGAACCCGACAGAGGAGCCTTCCGGCCTCCACCCGTGACGTGTTCTTCGGGAGGGTCTGTGTAATTACAAAGTCTGTGCATTCAGTCCCCATGTGATCAGATTCTCCTGCAGCTCAGCGACGGTGCGATTCATTGCTGAGCCCTCGATACGTTTAGAATCGCAAATTTAGAAAAAGCGAAGTGCTTTTTAAAAAAGTGTATCTCCATTTGCTGTGTATAGAGCATAAGTATATTTCATGCTAAAAAAGAAAGATTTAGTGGAATAAACAGAAGCTTTATTTGCCTTGTGGTCAGCTGTTTTGAAGTCAGTGACCACCATCCGGTAATGCTTTGAAACTCAGTCCTCCTTAGGAAATGGTTATGTGAATAAATGCTGTTTAAATCATCGAGCAGCTGATGACACGGGCCACACTGTGGCTTTCCACACTTCTCCCTCTCTCTCTTCTTTCCCTCTGTTAACCTGATGCTATTTTTTTTTTTTAATTGAGGCAAAAGTCAAATAACATAAAATTAACCATTTTGAGGTTAACAATCCAGTGGCATTTAGTACATTCATGATGTTGTGCAACCACCACCTCTATCTAGTTGTGAAGCATTTTCATCCCCCCCGAAAGGTAACCCCACACCCATTACACATTTGGTGTCCCCTGGCATTCTGTCTTCCTGGATTTGCCTGTTTTAGAAGTTTCCCTCGAATGCAGTTGTACAGCACGTATCCTTTTGTACCTGGTGTCTTTGAGCATAATGCCTGGAGGTTGGTCCACATTGTAGCGCACATCAGGATTGCATTCTTGTTTGGAGCTGAATGTCATTCTGTTGTGCGTGTACACTGCAGTTTGTCCATTGGTGGACAACTGAGCTCTTTCTACCTCTGGGCTGTTGCAGACAATGCTGCTGTAAACATGTGTGTACGTGGACCGTGAACAGTATATCTGAAGTCACCGTAAACGGAGAGCTATCAGCCACTGATCATTACCTGTATCATTATCAATATCCTTGAACCCTCACTCCCTGCCAGATCTTGTACTTATTTGTTATCTTATTTAAACATCACATCAGCCTTAGGAGGTAGATATATTTTGCTGCTTTGACAAATATCTCAGAGCTATGGTAAGTTGGACCTGCAGAGTGTAGGTCTGCACCAGGTGGCGTCCGGTTTCCTGCACCGTACTGTGAGCATACGCCTTTTCCCAAAGCTCTTTCCTATTTGTGTCTGACCTTTACCTCTGCCTTTAATTCACCTCACTTTTCTCCATATAAAAAGCCATCTCTTGGTAAGTCATAATAGTTTTCTGGTGCTAGAAGTCTCTACACTAAGGCTGACATGGTGGCTTAAGCCTGTTACCTTAGCACTCTGGGAGGCTGAGGCAGGTGAATTGCTTGAGCTCAGGAGTTCCAGACTAGCATGAGCAACAGCGAGATCCAATCTCTACCAAAAAATAGAAAAGTAACTGGGTATTGTAGCCAGTGCCTGTAGTCCCAGCTACTTGGCAGGCTGAGGCAAGAGGATTGGTTGTGCCCGGGAGTTTAAGGTTACTGTAAGCTGTGATGACACCACCATACTCAAGTGAGACTATCTAAAAACAAACAAACAGACCAAAAAACCCCCCCAAAAGTCTCAACCCCTTTACTTCTTCTGTTTGCAGCCCACATCTCGGAGTTGATAGACCAGCAATGCCCCAATTGTGAAATCTATGATAATACTCTTTCTATTCATCATGCTGATTTTATGACTGTAGATCTTTGCAGAAGAAACACATGTACCTCAGAAACTCAGGATGCCTGCTGTTTATTCTTCAGATTATAATCAATACCTTTACAACATAGCTTTGTAAGGTTTGTGTAGGATAAAATCGTTAATATTCGTTTTTTCTTTTCCCATGTTTTCACTATTCTAGATCTTTGTTTGGGAGCAAAATCTCGAGCAGTTCCAAATGGACCTCTTTCGTTTCCGCTGTTACCTAGCTAGCCTTCAGGGTGGGGAGCTGCCAAACCCCAAAAGGCTACTGGCTTTTGCAAGCCGACCAACAAAAGTGGCAATGGGCCGCCTTGGGATCTTTTCTGTATCATCTTTTCATGCCCTGGTGAGTAGAAGCTAATGAATTTTTGAAAAATATTAATCTTGATATTTAATGCTGAGCAGGACTTGGCAAGAGTCTCTTTAGTGTTTTTATGGTTTAACTGCTACTGTGTGTAGATTTCTAAAATGTGCTCAGTTTGCAGTGGGTGCAAATTTTCATTTAAGTCTGTTCTGAAATTTATAACTCTCTTAATGGGGCCTAAGTTATCGCGCAAAGAAAACGTGAAAGGTATTGTCTTCAGAGTTGTTCACATGGGGCGTTTGTCAGTGACTCTTGCCATCTTTAGGCAATGTCAAGGTTTGAACCTAAATACGTATTTTTTTACTTAACCTTGTGGAAACGGTGAGTGGAGGGGTTTCTTGAATAGGTAAATATATTTTTGTTCTCTTTCCCTTTCTGTCTTTTAAAGACTCAGTCGCTCACATAGATGGGCCTCTATGAAAGTTTTGCAACAGGCTGAGTGATGCGCCATTATTTTACTTTAAGAAAACAGTCAGCAGCGTCCTTTCTGATTCACCTGTGCAAGTTTCAACTGGCTCAGCTTATCGGTGTTGCTGGGAGGGCTTCATTTATTTCCGTCCAAGTAGATTTTACCTTTCTTGATTTTTGTGTATCTTGACACTTTTCCTAATGACCCATGTACATGTACAGCGAATATTGAACACAGCGCTTTTTGGAGATCTCTCTTTCACTTTATTCTGGTCGTTGTTTTGATCACCATAAGTACCTGCTGTATTAGAGGCAGGCAGAGAATGTCCACGATCTGCCAGCTGAACACATGGATCGCTTGAAGAAGGGAATTTTCATCTGACCTTCCAGAGCGGCAGATTGTGTAGTTGTGCGGCGTGTTTATTATCTATAATTTCATGTACTTGCTAAATTGCAAACAGCTTTATGTACTTCTGGCTCCTTTTCTTCTCAGAAATTGCTGTGAGAGTAACACGGTTTTAGCCGATCCAAGTCGACACCCACTTAAAATGTACTGCACCTTAGCACATTTGCTACGGAATTAAATGTTAAGTCTCAGGTTCCAGAACTGGCTTTGGAAAACCTTAGCTGTGCCATTCTAGTCTTGCCATGTCAGCTGTACCCGTCAATTGAATTCAGAGCTGTAATTCAGTCAGAGGCGTTTGTATTCTTTATAAATAGATTAGCATCATCATTCAGATAATTAGGGGGAGATTTACATTTTTAAAGAAGTCTTAAACCAATTTCTGGAATTATTAAAACTGGCATCCTGATTTGTTCTGCTAATTACAGCTCAGCTCTTGGTCTCCCTGGCTACCACCTCCCCATAGAGCTATTGAGTCCTGCTTTTTTAGTGGTGGTGGGACAAAGTGCTGTGATAAATAAATCTTGCACACGGTTCGCGGTTTGTGTCTCTCTCTAGATCTGTTTCTCTGAGACTTGGTCACCCCTTGTTGACCTCGCCAAATCTCAGTTTGCCCATTGTACAAAAGCTTTGGTGTAAAAACTCTTATTTACCATCTTGTCAGAATGTCATGTATTGAAGCAGCATTTTTATTAAGAGACCAGGATGATGTCAGTGAGGCACCATCTGTATTAATGCTAAATCTTGAGTGTCTGGCTCTTTTCTTTTCCTGTGGTTTGCTAGAGTTTAGAAAAAAAAAATTGCTTTTAACCTAAAACTTGTATGCTTTAATTATTTTCTTCAAAGCCTTTGGATCTGACGTCTCTGAGAAGGTTCTTGTTTTTTATAATTTATCTTCCGACCTTCTAATTTCCTCCATCTCAATGTCTGTGATTTGTCTGTACTTTTCTTCTTTTGGTGGGCAGGCTATTAAAATTTGGCCCAGCTGAAGATGGGAGTGGGAGAATTAGTAATTCTTGTAGGTTTTTTTGGTCTATGGTTTTAAAGAAGAAGATTTAATTCCATATGTTCAACTCTTGTTTCTTGTTCCAGTTTTTTTTTTTTTTTTTTGCTAGCTGCGTCAGTGATGGATGTTTTGCTACGTCCTTGCAAACTTCTCCTTTCTATGAGGGGTTTCATTCGAAACAGAACGAGTCATGCAAGCCTGTTGGATGTCTGCTCCTTTTTGCTCCCCTAGAAGACCCTAGACAGTTTTATAATCTCATTTATTGGACACTTATTTTTGTTCCTCCTCTTCTTGTCACTTGACTCCAGGGGTCGCCCCTCACCAGCCCCTGCTTTGGGATCGTCATATTCTTCAATTTAGGCTTTGTCCAGGAATTTTTTTCCCCCTTTTCAAGTGGGGGAGGAGGAAGGAGGAGGTGTGAGGGTAACAGTGCTAGGGGAGGAAATTGGAGCTACAATTGAAGTACCATTCACTAGGAGAGCTTCCCATAATGCTGAATGATTTGCAGTAATTAACTGAAGGGTCCCTGCTGTACTCTTTGAAAGAAGGTTATCATTGTTCTTGTTTGCACAGATGAGCAGAATGATAGAGTAATCAGGTTCGGGCCACAAAGGGAGGCATTGTCTGGGCAAAGATCATTGAGAAACTCTCCCAGAGAGCTTTTTGTCCAGTGGGTCTCCTGCCAGCTTTTCTTTTTCTAAATCCCTTTTGCTCATTTTGAGCGATTATTATCTTGAAGGTAGTGGTTACTCCTGCAGTTTATAGGGCCACAAACAGTTTAGAATAGTTCTTATAAAAACCTTAAATAAAGTGTTTGTTAAACAGACTCAACTGCTGGTCAGCTGGTAACTGAGAATATTTATGATTGGATGAGTTTCTCTTTCATCCCCCCCCCCCCAATGACTAGCTACAGAGTTACTTTTTAATTGTTGTAAACATATTATATAGGATCTCTGCTTTTGCTTTTGATGTTTATTTATGTATTCATTCAATCATCGAATACGTGTGCGTGCCAGGCATGTGATTAGAGTTGCAGTGGACAATGCAGAGATCTCTTCCTAGGGGAGATTATATTCCCTTGGCATATAATCTTGCTGATTTGCCTGCTAACTTATTTCTTCTGTTTACTTATTTGCTTTCTGATTTCTTACCCGTAAGATAGCAAGTAAATAAACAGAGTAAGTACATATATTGAAGTGTGCCATAGAAAGTAAACAGAATATGTGCCTATGTATCTATTTATGGCGAGACTTATTTATAAATAGATATGTAAACATGAGATTAAATGAACATTTTTCGGCTAGAATTTTACAGTTAACACCATTTATTCGGTGTTGACATAGCCCTGTGAGCATATGTGTGTCAGCCTGTCACCATGTATTCCTTTTACAACCCTTGTTTACTTTTAACTTAGAAAGTGATGAAATAGAAAAGAGAAAATTTTTACATATTTAATGGTGCCTTTGTTTTGTAAATTTTTTTCTTCACAACACCTCCGGTGTAATCATACATTAAGGTCTTCCTCCTAAATATTCCCCCCAGTGTCTTGGTTACCGAATTTTCCTATGCCCCAACCTGGGTTTTTATGTGCTAACACGGAGAAAATGCTAGACCTCTCAGCTCCCTCGTCTTCCTATTTTGGTTTGGGACCTTCCCTCTAATACCTTTGCAGAGAAGCTGGGTTGATTCCTGTTTTTAACGTGCATGGGGATCCTTGCCAATCTACTTATGGGGCTTCCATGGTGTTTACACTGTAAATGCTGTAGACACAGGGAGTCTACGCGCAGTGTTGACTGCGGGGAGGCCTCTGTGTTACCCAGCAGCCCTTCACCCCCTAGGCTGCTGCCAGTTGGCATCTGTCATACTGGGAGTTGCCTGTGTGGGAATCTATGACAAGTAGGTTCCATGACATTCACCTCCAGCCACAAAAAGTGGGTGGGGAAGTTTTATTTCAAGTCCAACTTGCTGTGCCTCCTGCCACTCCCTTTTTTGAAAGGCGATCCATGGGTGGCCTATTGAGACCTTCTGGCAGAAGTTCTCTGATGTTCCTGGGACTTTGCTTGCAACCTGTAGGATAAAGTTGAAGCCTGAATGTTTTGCCTAGGAGGACTTTACAGAGTCTTACGGAGATTCTGCTTGAGCAATTATCACAGTAGCAGATTTAAAAGTGGTGTGTTCCTTCTGACATGGGTTGTTGGCACATGACAAATATCTCAGAGTTTAGGTGTTTTGTTTTTTTTTTAAACCAACTTTTATTTCCCATTTACCTAAACATAGGACACGTAATTTATGTAAGTCTGGTGAGGTGGTGTCACCATGTTCAGGGAGCTGGCACCCTTCTGTCTTGTTCTGCCATCCTTGGCTTCCTCATCATCATTTGGCTTCATCAGAAGCCATCCTTCTCTCAGAACAGTCTAAACCATGACGAGACTTTCCTTTCATTGGGGAAGAGGAAAGCCCCCTTGTCCTGAGGACAATTTCTAGAAGTTGCAAATGGTTTCTCTGCTTATATGCCATTGGCCAGAACTTAGTCACAAGCCCATGCCCTGCTACAAGGAAAATAAGTCAGCGTTGAGTGATTGGCCGTGTTCTCAGCAGTATTTAGGATTTCTCTGAGATCAAAGAGAGAATGGATATTGAGGGCTAACTGCCACTTGCCCAATAAGGAAAATGATTTTATATGTTCTAAGAAAACGAAATCAAAGAGATAGGTAACTTTAGATTGAACATGGAATCCCAGGAACCCAAATCTGCTGTTTTTCTCTATTTTTGCTGGCACTGGGCACCGTGTTTCATCAACTGTGCAGAAATAGCTCTGTAGCATTTGGGGAGGAGCTCAGGAAAGCACAGCTTATCCTCTTGATGTTGTAGTTCAAGCCTGTGACTGGAAGGACATCTAATTCTTGGGAATATAATCTATGTATCTTATTATGTATTTTAAATTGAAAGGATTGAGTTTGCCGACCTTTTATTTCCATTCTGAATCTATGAAGTTCTCTTAAAGTGTCAGTATGTCTGAGTCATGGATTAGATGTTTTGGGTAGTAGGGCCAGGGTTGGCTGGCGTGATGGGAGAGGGATTCTTTTAAGGGTGAGTCTTAACGGGGACCTCGAGGTGGTCCTGATGCATCTCTCTTGTTGCTGTTTGTCCCTGTCGTCCTCAGGTGGCAGCGCGTACTGGTGAAACTGGAGTGAGAAGACGTACTCAGGCCATGTCCAGATCCGCAAGCAAGCGAAGGAGCAGGTTTTCTTCCCTTTGGGGTCTGGATACTACCTCCAAAAAGAAGCAGGGACGCCCAAGCATCAATCAGGTAGGTTCCCAAGTGGGTGGAAACCAAGCCTGTATAGGCTGCTTCAGGGCCACCTCCAGCTGGGTATACATACCTGCTCCTTTGCTGACACTGAGCATTACTTAGAATCAACTATAGTAGTTGATACAAAGAAGTTAGTTGTGCTAGATGCTTGTAACAGATAATGTATACCCACAACATTGAAGTCTGCTATTAGTCTATCACCACGCTCCAGTCTCCCACCTGCATCCTTTCCAAACCCATGTTAATTATAGACCTACTGAAAGTGCACCATTCATCCCGAGTCTTCAGGAAGAAGCTGGGCCTGATGAGGAAGCCAAATGGGCACTGGAGCCCAGAGTCTACTTAAGCAGCCTCTAGCCCTGGATCAAAGGCAGCCTCCAGGGAAATTGGTTTTTTGGCTTTGACTTTTGTGGACTGACATTAAAATGGGCCTACTGGAATGAGGAGTTGGGAGTCTGAGAGCACTCCCTTACTGCCACGGCCCGCTTCTGCTCAGCTATCTCGGGGCTGGAAGGGACCTCAGGGCATCATGAAGAGCACAGTGTGGGGCCTTGCTGCACCCAATTCTTCCCTGTTACTCTTACCGATTCACTAGCCCAGGCCACTCCCACTGCTGTTACTTCCGGGAAACTCCCCCCCATGGCTTTTGTGCTTTGGTCATCTTCTCCTTCAACTTGGAGAAATGGACAGCTGCCAAGCTGCTTGCTTGGATTTCAGGGACCTTACGAACATGAGTGTCTGTAGTCTTTGGAAGAAGGAGAATGTCCAGCTCATGAGTGACAGCAGCTGGAAAGTCAGGTGTTGAGCATTTTGGTGTCATGCTTGCTAGTTTGACCCATTCACTCTGTACCCTGTGTCACAATGAGAAGACGTCACCAGCTGACTTGTTAGAAGGATCCCTGCTTATTTGCTCTGACAATTAGTTTACTTAAGAAATGAAGCTGAAAAGAGAGAGCCTGAAAGCCCAGACACCACGTCCCTCAGCTGACCAGCACACTCACTGTTCACATGAGACGGTTCTCTGTCGTCCATGGAGCCTGCAGGAGACCAGTGAGCACATGATGAGCAAGGGTAACAGCTAGCAGTCGCGTCGTGTGTCCTTCAATCTTCTGGGGAGAGCAGGGCATCGAGTTGCTACCGGGGTTTTGCTCTTATTAAATATAAAGAAGAAACTAGAGGAAAGTCAAATATTTCAGCAGAAAAATTACGCGGGAGACCGGGTGGTTCTCCATTGAATCTGTAAAAGGAAGGCGTTAGCTATGGGCGTTTCTCTCCACCTGTTGGGAGGCAGTGGTGCCATTTTGTAAGCACCGCTGTCATTGTAGAGGACTCTGACCACTGCTGCACAGGTTGGTCAGGAACTCTCAGCTGGAACCTCTGTTCTGGGAAAACCATTAGCTTCTGCGCTGCCACTTACTTGGTGCAGGAAGAAAGCCTGTTGCTGCTGAAACAGGTGACTAAATTTAAACAAAGTCAAGAGAATGTTTTAACTTTTTTTTTTTTTTTTTGAGACAAAGTCTCACTCTGTCACCCTGGAAAGAGTGCTGTGGCATCATAGCTCACAGCAACCTCACTATCTTGGGCTCAAGCTATCCTCCTCCCTCAGCCTCCCCAGTAGCTGGGACGACAGGCACCCACCACAAAACCCAGCTATTTTTTCTTTTTCTTTTTCTTTTTCTTTTGCTCTTGCTCAGGCTGGTCTTAAACTCCTGTGCTCAGGCAATCCAGGCACCTCACCTGGCTTGTTTTTAACATTTTTTAAGATCGAAGGACATTGTAATGTCTTATAAACAATTCTCATAATTCTTTCTGAAGGTAAGAGTTTTTAAAAACTTTTTGCTTAGCCATAAACATACTGGTAGAAATTTATTCATTAGTTCAGTATTTTTAAATGGACAAAAATTGCATGTCTTTGTGTATTTTATTTGCATGGTGGAAGAGGGTTCTTTCTACTATTATCCTGACAGGACTTGCTCATTTCAGAGCCAGTGAATAAAGTTTCTTGTCTTTATGTATTTGGGAATCGAGTACCTGTTACGATTTTTTCACATGTTTCAGTTAGCAGGATTCATTAAATTTCAAAGAAAAGACAGATTTCTGTTTCTTAAATAAAAACTTTTCTGCTCTAGTGAGGTTAAAAAAAACTGTAAATATCTTCTCAAGTTATGTGGAAGAAAGGATTACAAAGCAGACTGGTTATTATTTATAAATATCTGATCAGGCATGTGAGATATAGCAGGAAATCTTTGTTACTAATTTATCCAGCTCATTGCTTTTGCAAGTTTATTTTCTTTAAATTTAGATCATTATCCAAATCTACTCAAACTTTTTTAACCTTCCCCCCCAACTCCCCAACTGTCAAAAATGTGGGAAGGGATCTTATAAGGTCGTGTTTTGCATAGTCTGCGCCCATAACGTATTGTACCTGCTTTGGGATTTGCAGTCCAGGTATCTGAAAACTTCTGTAATGGTTTCTAATAGCTACCCATTTTTCCTCTCCCTCCCATGTTTTGTTTGCCCTGTTGTCCAGATTATATTTTAAGATGATGCTTTTGTACATGCAGGTGTTTGGAGAGGGAACTGAGGCTGTAAAGAAATCTTTAGAGGGAATATTTGATGACATTGTTCCAGATGGCAAGGTAAAAATAAACATGTGTTCCTTTTCTAGAAGTGCCACAAATGCATCAAACATAACACACAAGGCATTGGTTTCTCAGGCTACTAAAATTAAGTAGACTCAGTATTTAAAACTGAAATGATCAGTTTTTCAAAGTTATGTAACCAGTCCACAAGAAAGGAAAAATCCTTTTATGTTTAAGAGTTAAAGATAAGAATGTTCTCCTGCTGACATAACATTTTCCATACTTATCGTTTGATGTGTAAGTTTCCAGCTAGAATACAAGAGAAAATTTGAGTTTCTAAGTAGCTGAATATTTTATACCATTGCCGGTTCCTTTTTATATACAACTCCTGTTCCCAAGAGGTGAGTTCTTAATAGCCTGCCTCTCTGCCCACACATGCTATTTTGTTCTCATCAATTTCAACGAACTGTTCTGATAGTGTGTTCTTTAAAAAAAAAAAAAAAGCGTGTGCCTCCCAAGTCAAGTATTCAATTAAAGATTTACAGACTTGGTTCAACCTTGTGCTTGGATTTAATAGGGGCTTTCAAACTGCTCTGATTGAAATCCCATAAAGATATTGATTTTTTCTTTCGTGGCCCCCTTTTTTGGTCTCTACATAAATGGACATTCCTTATTTTCAAGACCCTAATGCTGATACTAGCTGTCTCTTTGTTGGGGAAGATGTTGATAACATGACCTTGATATGATCCTCTGATACTCAGGCTCAGAATCAATATGTCAGACTTCATCTCTTGGTTGCCATGCAACCGAGCAGTGTCGGTCATCCGTGTCTCAGCCCTGTGTTCTAGATGGAGCTAAGCCTCAGAAATCAGAGTGCAGGGCACGGTTCTGGCTGCTGGCTGGGGCAGAGGGAATAGGAGCTGTGGGTTTGGCCTTTCCCCTCTTTCATGGCCAGACTGCTCGTGGATGACATCAGCCTGCATACAATGGCCACTGTCCTTGGAAATATTAATCCTCCTCCTTGGCACACTCCTTGAGTACCTGTCTCTGATGAAATTTGAAGACATTAAATTGTTGTAACCCAGGCATACTTTTTGATGTTAATTCAGTCCTTTATGAAGATGGCCAATTTGTGCCACATACCATTTTAGTACACTTTTAACATTGGGATATCCTCTCTAGAGCACAGAACCTGTGCTACAAAAGTACACAGAACTACAAAAGTTTTTCCGTTGTATTTCTGTCTAGCTTTTTTGGTTTTCTGATTTTTCCAAGATACTTCTTTATTTCATTTCCTGGATAGAATGCCATGTTCTCAACAGTTTAGATGCAAAATTTGGGCTGATCAATGCTAAAGGGAACTTATTAATATGGCACGTGGGACAGAGTGGGAAGAGTCCAATTATAGTTAATGGGATTTAGGCACGTTGATTGGGTTTTGACAAATTCTTCCCTGGAGTCCAACTTATCTGTAAAAGCAGTGTTGTTTAGAGGCAAGGCTGACATTATCTTCCACAGATAAAGTCCAGTGTGGTGGACTTCACTAAAATGTTCCCCCATTTTTGGATCTTGTTCTTTTAATGTATGGAAGTTGTTATGTCACCACTTCTCAGCCTTCACGTGGAAATCTTTTTCTTCTCATAATTTGTTGATATCAGACTTGCTCTTGGTAATCTATAGATACCTATTTACCAACCACTGGTTATAAAACAATAATCAAGGCATATATATTTCTTAGTACATATTGAGTACCAGTGTCATGTTTACATTGGTGAACTCCAGCATCGTTTTTGCTTTATTTCACTGAGCTCCTATCATTTCATCCATCTAGGGAGTTCTCTGCTTCATTTGCTTAGCTTGCTTGGGTTTAACCCACCTGCTGACTGAGTACATAGGATACTTCTTTCTTCCACATTCACAAGCTCCTCGCCCCTCCCAGTGCACGGGCAGAGTGATGGTGGAGGACAGAGGGATGGCAGCAGTCGAGGAGGCTTGTTTTTACCACCCTGTGCCATGGGGTTAACCTTGAAGTTCTTTGAACTCCATTAAGGAGATAGAACTGTCTCCTTGAGTTGTGCTGGGGGCCTAAGGCGGACACAAAAATGATATCTATAAATAATGTAGCGCTAGAACATTATCTTTTTGGACAAAATTTCCTTGGGGCTTCATTATTGCTTTGAAGTATAAAGTTCACACAGCAGAAATTCTTGCTGTGGGAATTATCTGCTTGAAATCTGAAATAGGTTTGTGGAAGAAATAAGAGCAGTAAAGCTGGCACAAGGGAGTGACCGTGCTTCCTTCCAAATGTTGGTGCCCACTCATTCATGCCATGGCCGCCTGTACACACGTGGGCCAACTGTGAAGTCCACCTTGCACCTGAGTCTGCTCCTGCCTCAGACCTCCTTTCTCAGTAGTTTCAATCTCTCCAGGTTCTTCCCCATCCCCTGTGTTCTGCCATGGCCTCTGCTTCTTCCTTGGGCCATTTTCATAGGCGTGTCATCTGGAGATATAAGGTCACCAGAGCTCAACTCCTGGTGCTCTACTAACTTTTTTTTTTTTTTCTCTCATAGAGGGAGAAAGAAGTGGTCTTAGCTAGCGTCCACCAGCACAATCCTGACTGTGACATTTGGGTCCACGAGTATTTCAGTCCGTCCTGGTTCTGTTTGCCCAATAACCAGCCGGCTCTGACTGTCGTCCGGCCCGGGGACACTGCACGGGATACTTTGGAGCTGATTTGCAAGGTATGGAGGTACTTTGGATGGTTTTCCCAAGCAGAACAGAATGGGATTTAGGAATCTCCCATGGTGGACATGGAACTCAGTTGTGTGGGCGAGGAAGTGCTTAAAATGCACCTTTTCTTTTCAGAGCAGCATTGCGTTCCTGTGGAACATGCGTATTAATAGTGCAAGTGAATGCTTCACCTGTAGGAGGAGAGGAGCTCTTCTAAGTAGCTTTTTTCAGTGTGCATATTTCATAGATTTGTAATGAGTGTATTGCAGGGAGTCTAGATAAAGAACAAAGCAGAAATGCAAATGAAAAGCACATTGAGATATCACCTTACTCCAGTTAGAATGGCTTTTTATTAAAACATCCAAAAACAGTGGCTGCAGAGAGGAAGGCATGCTTATAGACTGTGGGTGGGACTACAAATTAGTACGACCTCTGTGGAAAACAATATGGCAATTCCTCAAAGAACTGAAAGTAGACCTCCCGTTCAATCCAGCAGTCATTACTGGGTATCTGCCCAAAGGAAAAGAAGTCTGAATGTTTATTACAGCACAATTTACAACTGCAAAAGATTTGGGATTCACCCAAGTGCCTATCAATACATGAGTAGATTAATAAGATGTGGCATTTGTGTACCATGGGGCATGACTCAGCCATAAAATGGATAAATTAATGGCCTTTGCAACAATTTGGATGGAACTGGAGACCATTTTCCTAAGTAAAGGATCTCAAGAATGGAAAAACTAATATCACACATGCTCACTATTAAATTAGGACTAACTGATGAGCACACGTTGCACAAAGGGAGGTAAAACTCAGTAGAAATCTCAGTAGGGGGAAGGGGGCGGAAGGGATGGGAAAATCCTACCCAACAGTGAACACTATTTGGGGGTTGGGCGCAACTATAGCCATGACTCAAGTGTTACAAAAATGACCCGTGTAAGCAAAAACATTTGTACCTCCTTAATATTTTGAAATTAAAAAAAAAAAAAAAAAGCAACAGTAAAAAAAAAAAATAACAAAGAAGAATATTAACCTCTGTAAGCACTGGTATTTGTCTAGCCATTCTTTTTTCCACATATGGGTGTGTGTGTGTATATTTACACACACGTGCGTGTTTTAAATGGTATATTATGGGTGCTGTTTTGTAACTTGCTCTTTATAATCAGCTGTTGTTATACTATGGGCATCTTTAGAGTAGGGAAAAACTGAAAGAAATGTAAGTTTGACCTCCATGATAGGAAATTCTTCTTTTGAATGCAGAATTAGCCTTTTTAAAACAATGACAAATGACTGGGCTCATTCCTCTGCTTTCGCCTTAAGCTATAGAAGAAATGCCTTCTGTTTCCTGCATTCAGCTCTGTTTTTCAAGGTGAATCTGATTTCGTTTTTTCCCCCTTAAGGGCAGCCAGGTGAGTGGTCTTGAGTAAGGAGAGAGAAAGAGGGCAGATAAGAGCTTTTCTTACATGCTTGTTTTATTTTTCCATAATTAATAGTATAATTGTTTTGTTTAGTGGTTATATCAAGGTTGAGAAGGAGCTGATACTTTCCCGTTTTATAGATGGAGAAAGTAAAGCTCAGAGGCCCTTAGTAACTCGTCCAAGCTCATGCCACAGTCATTTGCAAAGGAGAGACCGAATCCAAGTCTGGCTTCCCCAAACCTCAGTGTGTCCCACTGTGCCAGGTGGATGGTCATAAGAACTCTCAGAACCTGGATCAGCCTTCGAGAAGGATGACCCATAGGCTTGGCAGGTTCTAGAACAGGGGAATGAACTGGTCTTTCCCAGGGATTCTAAAGTGAAAGTGGAAACCTTTCGTGTCATAATTTTATCCTAGAGGAAGTTGGATGGATTAAAATGGGGTTTTAAAACTTCATCATTCAACACAGTGGTTTGTAAATACTGACAACTTCAGCAACGACCTCAATTCTGTAGTTCTACAATCAGCAATTTTTGTATTTTTTTTTTTTTTTAAACAAATCACTACGGCCCTTTAAAAGAAAAAATGTGGCTTTTCATATGAATGGGTGAAATGGAACAGTCCAGCTCAAATTAGACTTTCAGATGGTCTTATGGGAAAAGAAAACAGAAGAGCCACTAATTCCAGGGCAAAGCTCAAACCAGCCCCCACCTAGGCGTGAACCATAAACATCACAGTCCATGCTTCGAATCCTTCACGTACGTGAGTTCTAGCTTTTGAAGAGAATAGTTCACAATTTTTCATTTTAATTACTTAACAAAATGGGTCTGTGGAGGATTTCTGCATTCCTTTATTTATAGATTGGCACAATTCTTAGGAGACCCATTAGTACTCTGCAGAGCCGTGGGAGGTATTCTCAGATCTACAGCTGAAGGTAGCTGTAAGTAGGACTCTCTGGCCTTTGTGTGTAAGCCCAACTCTGGGAGGTGTTTCCAGGGAGCCGCGTAGCTTAGGAGTGTCCTGTGCATGCTCGCTGTAGACTTAATCAGGAATTGAAGGTTAAGTCCAGATTTTCCAGGAACCATTGATTGGTGGAAAATTGATCAGTGAGTGGGGCAATGAGTGACTGGCCTAATTTTAGGTATTTTTCAAGCTTTTGCATCAGCAGAAGCTAAAGGAATAAGGAATTATATTGCTCTGCCACTTAGAGACCATCTTTAGATAATGTGGTGACCTGATTATACAATGCCTATTTCTGCCACTTGAAAGGTTTCCAATGGTATCATTAGGGTACAAATCCCTTTCTGTCCGTAAAAGGCAATTTTCCTGCCCAATTTTCCCTGGCTCTTTAGTTCTTTTCCCCAAAACACAGAAATAAAAACAAAGGTGACATGGTATAGAACAAGCTTACATCTTATGAGTTTAAAAACAGAATACTTTTTGTGTGTACTTTAAGACACTCATTGTCTCTAGAAAATTTATCCATGTAGGATAAATTATATAGTGTCCTCAGAGCCAGGTATATTCTAAAGCTTCCTTCTTCAGAAAACACTTCGTTGTAATTAGTGGAGCTAATTTTATTCTTCTGCGGAAAGGAGATAATGGGAAAAACAGTGCCCATGTTTAATGATCTAATACAGCGGTTCTCAACTGTATTAAAGGGCCGCAGCATTAGGAAGGTTGAGAACCACTGATCTGATATAATGGTGAGTGGGTTTTTCTTTTTTTTTTGGAGGAGGAGGGATTGAGAACAAAGATGATTGTAAGAATGCCTGTCTTTTGTTTCATTGTTGTCATTGTCAATGTTGTTGATGGATACGTTCTCTAATATTTAATAATCAATCTCTTTCTTCTGTCTCTCTTTCCTATTCTATCTGATCCACATCATTTCCCATCAGTTTGCCATCTGCCATCTGAGCACCAGTCAAGTTCTGGTACAGTAAATATTTCAAGACCTACATTTCATATACAATTCATGTTACAGATGTTGCTAGAATGATTGTTGCTAAATATAGCAGGTGACCATGCCGGCCTGTAGGTTTTGGATATATTCTGATCATCGCAATTACAAACGTGATTGCAAAAGATTCATTCATTCATATTCACTGATGTGACTCACATGTGACCGAGGTGTCGGTTTTATTTCATGCTTTTACTGTGTCAGACTATGACTTTAAATATTCTAATAACCATTGACATTTGAAAAATAAAAGGTCATTTTGAAGGAGAGGGAAAGTATCTTTGGAAATTCTGTAATAGCACTTTGTGTGTATGCGTGTGTGCGTGGTGTATTTCTGCTTGCAGTGACTGCGTGTTGAGATGTTTCCCAGAGAAATTTGACTAAACTGGAAGATCATGAAGAGAGAGCAGGGTGACAGATCAGGCTGGGCATAGTGTCTCATGCCTGTCATGCTAGCACACTGGGAGGCTGAGGTGGGAGGATTGCATGAGCTCAGGAATAAAAGACCAACCTGAGCAATAGCGAAACCCTGCCCTTGCCTTGCCTAAAAATACAAAAATTAGCTGGGCAGGGTGGCTTGCACCTGAAGTCCCAGCCACTTGGGAGGCTGAGGCAGGAGGATCACTTTAGCCCAGGAGTTTGAAGTTGCTGTGAGCTAGGCTGATGCCATGGCACTCTAGCCTGGGCAACATGGTAAGGCTGTATCTAAAAGAAAGAAACAGCAAAATACGATGGATTATAATACCTAATTCTGAGGCATGTTATCTGTTTTAATTTGGCTCAAACTTTTGAAAAGATCCACATTTTTGTTTTGCTACTTCATGCTTTGAAATAGTGATAGTAAGATGTGAATTTAAAAACATTATGCCAACTAAACTAAAAATTGTTCTACTGTAATACTTTTTTTTTGTGTGGTATAATTTATGTCTACATTGCCTCAAAATAAATCAAATCCTTACTGAGTAACGTAAGTGTACATTGGAGAACAAATTTATGCTGTTTAAATTTTTCCCTAACTAAATTTCTCTTGAGTTAACAAATTTTCTCTAGAATGTTTTACAAGTCAAAAGCAGGCCACCTATTTAGAATCACTGTGTTAAAATAGTCATTAGCATTTGGAATTATTTTTGCATAGAGATGTACTGTGGACATGGTTATGTCAGCTTTTTTTTTTTTTTTTTTTTTTTTGATACTGACTTGCAGATATCTGAGGAGCATACAATTGTGTTGAGAGTAATTCATTAGAATTCTCCCTTTATGTTAGACTAGCCATGACTAATGAAGAGTTCATAGTTCAGAAACTTTTGCCAAAATGATAAAACACATTGGTGCATATATTGATCCAATGTCTTGTTTGGGGGGTATTTACTGACCAAAAAATAAGAGCTCCTAAGTTATAAGTTAAGACCATTATAATTTTTGTGTCTATGGCATGTATGCATTTTTATTTTGTAAAGTTATCCAGCCATTTTGTAACTTAACGAGGCTTGAAAAATACGATGGGTGTGTGGCATAGTTATTATTCTTTTGTTGTGCCTCACACAATTAGTGTTTATCTGTCTCTGCACAAATGTATAGACATTCTCAGCTCTGTGGCACAACGGGGACAGCAGGGACCTCTACAGTCCACACCAGGACCACCTTGAGCTATTTGGTGCCCTCCAGAGGACTGTCTCTCTCTCATACTGTACTTTCAGGAACCAGAATCTTCTCAGGGGAAGTTGCTATTTGGGTGTGATTTCCAGAAGATGATCTGTTTAAGTGGTGCTTGTTAGGTGTGTCCACAAAGTGTTTATTAATGATGACTATAAGGTTTCCGAGTAGTTTTGTTCCCGTTACTAAGACCCCATGAAATTCCATTTATTTCCCTTCTGCCTCAGTTGGAAACAGATGGTGAATCAAAATTTTGCTTCTAATGAAAGATTTCTGTGAGGACCTGGGTAGGTGGGAACCATTTGCAGCTTTGATCTCTCCAAGCAAACTTTTTTTTTGCTAATCATCTCATCCTAAATATTAGTCTTTTGTTGTTATTTGTCTCAGTGGCTCTGACGAGCAGTAGGTAGCACACATGAAAATGTCTCTGTTTCATGTTTCCCTGGATTTTCCCACCCACACTTATCATCTTTGACATCAGCAATCCTGGGTCTGCCTGGATGTGAGCATCTGGTCTCGGTACAGGCTGTGAAAGGACGAAAGCCGGGTGCCCAGGAACATGTTGGCTGGATGGCATCTGTGTCCAGCACGGCAGGCTCCAAACCGTCAAGTTACTCAGGAGAGGATACAGGTTGGGGGTTCCCAAGAATCGCAGATGCAAAACTTCTATATCATTCTGCTGTGTTTTCAGAGCAAACTCATTTCCACTTCCTGGAAATGTGCTTTTGCAAAACGGCAGGATGCCTGTCCTGCATGTCTGCCTTTATTCAAAGTGCCAAACCACCACTGTCCCACCGCCCACATCTGCACAGCTGCACGCACTCCCGAGGGCAGCATTTCTGCTGTATTAATTTCCGTATTCCCAATCCTGCACATGACAAAAAATTTTAAGTTTACATAAAAGTAGAGAACAATGTAATAAATTCTCATGTGTCTGCCACGTAGAATCTGTGATTATCAAATTAAGTGTCTTCTGTTTACTCAATCATATCCCCCACTCTGGATTGTTTCAGAAGCAAATTCCAGATAGCATAGCATTTATCTATTAGCACTTCAAGATATATCTCAAAAGGATAATGACACGTAAAGATATTACTCGGTTTAGGCGTGGTGCTTGTAACTCAGCATACACTGGGGCTGGCGGGTTCAAACCCAGCCCAGGTCTGCCAAACAACAATGACAACAACAACAACAACAACAAAATAGTTGGGAGTTGTGGCAGGCACCTGTAGTCCCAGCTACTTGGGAGGCTGAGGCAGGAGAATCCCTCAAGCCCAAGAGTTGGAGGTTGCTGTGAGCTGTGACCCCACAGCACTCTACCAAGGGTGACAAAGTGAGACTGTCTCCAAAAAAAAAAAAAAAAAAAATTACTTGGTTTAAACATTTTGTCTCTAGCAATATATTTTCACATTATCGTGTAACTTTTGAGGAGCGTTTTCTTACTTTTTTCTGTATCTTACTGACTCTCCATAGAGAATTATAAAACTGTGTTGCTGCTGTTGCTCATTCCTCAAATTTAATTCAAGGCTGACTTCTTAGGGAGAGGAAAAAAAAAAAGGAAAAAACCCATTGACCCATCCTGGGCCAAAGGGAGAAGCCTCGGAAATTTCAACCCCTAACTATTTTAGGATTGTTTACTCTGAACAAGTCAGTGTGTTTCCATAGTTGGACGCATGCCTGTTTGCACTGCCCCGGAGATATTCTCACTTGGGGAGTATATAAATATGACCGAAATCCAAATGGCTTGTCTTCACACTGACTCTGGCTTGCAAATGAACTGTTAACAACTGTCCCAGTGTCCCCAAGTGGTTACAAAAACAACTTTGCCTGGGCACAGCTTTTTTTTCCCTTTCATTGTAAATACTGGGCTTTCTTGCCTTTCTTGACACTTTTCTTCTTTAATCAGCTATGTGTGTTTGAAGTTGTGTTTCAGGGCGTCTTTGATCTGATGGCTTTTGTTGAAAAACTAGTGTTAGAGTGCAATCAGTCAAATAAGGAGCATTGAAGATGCATTCACTCAGTTGTCACTAGTGAATCCTAAGATACCTGTAGAGTGTTACCGATGAGTGCAATGAAAATTGTTTTAAAGTTTGAGTTTTGGATGCACATTTTTAAAGAAGGATAGTAATGCACCCCTATGTATTAACCAGTCTCTATTGTTTGGGAGAATATATTATAGTGTGTCATTAGACAGCTAATGACTCCTATTTACTATTGAACACACATGTTCTTTTTTTTTTTTTTTTTTGTTCTAGACACATCAACTAGATCATTCTGCTCATTACCTGCGACTGAAATTTCTAATAGAAAACAAAATGCAGCTCTACGTCCCGGAGCCAGAGGAGGACATTTATGAGCTGGTAATGTTTATGACTGTTGTCCAAGTACATTTTGTAGGAGATTATTTTCAAATTATATGTGTACTTGTGTTAATTGTAGTTGATAGAGCAGAACGAGTTCTAAAATAAATGGGCTTCGTGCAGCGCCCCGGAGTTGGTGGAGACGGCCTTACTTCTAATTCCACAGGGTGGAAATGCCACCTTTGTTTATGCAAAGTGCATTGCTGTGCTATTGTGAAAAATTGAAATCCAGAGCTGAGTTACAATTTTGGTCCTTATGACCAGCTCTCTTTGCACCATCGACCGTCGTTTATTTTAAATAGGAGACTCAAAGATCAGCCTACAGAATTGTCAGGAATAAAAGTACTAACTGCAATTTTGTGTGACTGCCACCTGTGTTTGAAATCAATGGGTCAAATCTTGGTGGGTGAAAAAAGCAGCCATCCCAGCTTTTTGGAATTGTATTTATATAGATTCTTGGGGACATTTACGTACGTCAGAGTTTTAACATACTTATAAGATGTGGGTTCTGAACCAGAGCTGGGTTTTTATATCTGTCTTATTATTAAATCATGTGGAATTGGCAAAAAATAATAAAGTGAGATGATAATACTTAATTTGCAGGATTTTTCAAAGATTAGAGATGATGGCTCACCTAATAGACGCCAGTGGTTGTTTTTGTCCTAAACCAGGGACAAGTCCCTCTTTCCTTAGTGGAGGGCTGTAGTTTTCAGTCCTAATGAAGAAACATTTTGTGAGCAAGGCACCTCCTCGATTTTGGATCGCATCCTGCGCTGCCTCACTAGTCATTCCTCTGGGGGCTGTCGGGCTGCCCGCCGTGGATATGTGCATAACACTGTGACTTCAGCAGGGTTTCATCATAGAAGGTGGAACTGAAAATTTAAACCCAAATATTCTTTTTGGAAAGGGGAAGCATGACTTAAAAATTAGGAGGAAATTGTGTTTTTAGTTAACTTCACTTTTAATAACATATACTTTGCATTTAATAAAGCTTTCCCAATTTGGGGGGGGGCATAATTTGATGAGTTTTGACAAATGTATACAGTCATTTCTCCACTGCAACAATCCTGGTTCGGAATGCGTCTGTCATACCAAAAGGTGACTTTGTGTCCCTTTAAGTGTTTTTTATATAAGGGAGAATGTGCTTTCCTAACGCTCTTAGCCTGTTATGCAAGAAATAAGATCAAAGTGATGATCCCTTTCCCAACTGTCACTTCAGTGAACCAGTAAGTAAGTGTTCGTAGAGGATGGTTCATTAACAGAGAAAGGCCGATGTTTTCTTTCCCTGGCATGGAGAAAAGCCCAGTCCTTGTGCTCTATGAATAGAGCAAAGAAAACCCTTTTCTTTATTTAAAAAAGGGACATGCTTTGCTAATAATGCTCCAATAGCCATTAGGTCATATATTTTGCATATTGGGGTGAATGGCTATTTCACATCTTAAATCACAGAGATCAGAACTACTTTCCACAGCCACATCTTCCACATGTGAGTGTAGGTGCTTCAGCCGTATCTTTTGAAGTTTTATTGACTCACGTGTTATTTTTAAGGCTTGGCCATTGTGTGTTACTCTTATCCAACCCAGGAGACTAAGTTATGCCAAGCTTAGCCAGTTTGAATCTAGAATTTCTGTATACATACGATAACTATAATTTTTGTAAAGACTCTAAAGTACAAAGAGATTGTGGTATATACGTTTCTTGTCCTATTTCAGAAGGTCTCCATCTCAGAGACCTCTAAGGAAGCAAACACCATAGTCTTGCTCATTTAAGCACCTCTATTTTTACCAAGGTTCTTAACCATTTTGTGCTTTAGATACCTTTGGCAGCCTGGTGATGCTTCAGGATTATGTTTTCATTTGCATGAAGTAGAATAAATACGTAGGCTTACTGTGCCTTAATCATATTGAAATCTTTATTGATAATATTTTAAAATGATAAGTAATATTTAATCGATGTAGTTATTTATTATTATTAAATTGCAAGACCTTGTGATCAGCCTAATAGCTACCACTGTTCTGAAGTAGTGATGAGCATAAATAAATAATATTTTGAGATATTTGCAGTAACTAGAACATGATTTGAAAGTAACTATGATTTCTATTTATAAGTCACAAGCATTGCTAATATTGCTGTGTGTGTTGCCTGTATTCATCTGTGATTGAAGGAAATGCTAACTTTTGGTAGAATTTTTGTAAATATACAGATTTTTTTTTTTTTTTTACCATCCACGGTCACAGACCATTTAAATTCTATCCTTGGGTCTCTGGTTTTGAATCCCTTCTTCAGACCATGAAGCTAGGTATAATGTCGTTCTGAGTCAGGTGGTTTCTGAACACACAGCACACCTGTGCTTTTTTTTTTTTTTTTTTTTTTTTGAGACAGAGTCTCACTCTGTCACCCTGGCTAGAATGCTGTGACATCATCTTGGCTCACAGCAACCTTAAACTCCTGAGCTCGAGTGATCCTTCTGCCTCAGCCTCATGAGTAGCTGGTTCTACCGGAGCCTTCCATGATGCCTGGCTACTTTTTCTATTTTTAGTAGAGGTGAGGTCTTGCTCTTGCTCAGGCTGGTGTTGAACTCCTGAGCTCAAGGGATCCACCCGCCTCAGCCTCCCAGAGTGCCAGGATTACAGCTGTGAGCCACCATGCCCAGCTTTCCTGGATCCTTTTTGAGAGTTTGAGGGTATTCAATGTATTGTGTCTTACTAAACAAACATCATACCACACATAGTTAATTGGTTTCCTTAGCTCACCTTAATTTTGATTTGATAGACAAGGGAAGCTGGCAGGCATTAGAAGCCATTTTCTTATAAGTGACTCATTCATATATGACTGTCTCTAAGTATTATCTAACTGTCCCACTGTTTTGTCTAACAGTCTTTAGTAGTAAGGTCATTAGTTTACTAACAGAAGTGTGTGCAAAATTTTAAAGATCTTATTGGAGGGTCTAATGTGTTTATTTGAGGGAGGTAGTCCATGAAATCCTCCTGCTGATGAATAACCAAGAATAGCCATCAGTTTATTGCTTTGCTAGCTGTGTTTTAGTATCAGTGATATGTATTTGGCTGTTTTTTCATGATTAGTTGTTTGTTGGGTCCAAGGATGATGAACATAGTTGCAGTCTATGGAGGCACTTTTTTAAGAATCCACATTAAATATGTTTTTTTTTTTTTTCTTGAAGTGACAGGGAGG
Source organism: Loris lydekkerianus (assembly GCA_963574355.1). NCBI lineage: Eukaryota > Metazoa > Chordata > Mammalia > Primates > Lorisidae > Loris > Loris lydekkerianus. The sequence continues at coordinate 43,700 of CAUYPK010110987.1, read as the reverse complement.
AATGAAGAGTTTGCAGAAAAACTGATCAATTTATGTATTCATTCATTCATCAACAAATACTTATTTAGCATTTGTGTGCTCAGCACCAGCTGTTGTGGGTGCTGGGGATGCACCAAAGAAACTCAGCTCCTGGTGGAGCTCCAGGGTGCTATATTCAAGTTTGCACAGACAGGTATAGACCCTTTTAAAGGTGTCATATATCAGGAGATGTGCAAAGCCTGGAAAAACAAGAAGTTAGGGCAGAGAGAGATGGGGCATCTAGAAGCTGGTCCTGTTGCTTTTTGAGGTCTGACCTTTGAGCAGGGTAGTGAGAGAAGTGAGGGAGAGTCATGGAGGTATTTTGGAGAAAAGTGTCCTAGGCTGTGGGCACAGAGCTGGCTAAGGTGGGGCAGGAGGACGGTGGCCCAGGTGGAGGTGGCTTATCTGGTACGTGAAGATGGCTGGTGGGGAAGGTGTAAAACAAGGAATGGAAGTGATGAGGAGAGGAGGGAAGCAGGACAGGCCATGCTGGACCTGGGTACAGTGGGAAAGGCCGGCAAGAAAGGGCGTTCGTTGACTTCTGTTATAATACATTCACTTTGGTGGTGAGTCATATCCTGGGCATGAGGTGACAGTGGCTTGGTGACCAGGCCACCCAAAGGAGAAATAGAAAGAAATGATATTTTGTGAAAACTCAAGTGCCTGAGTAAGCAAATTGTTTCCTAAAATCTGAATGATCTTCTCAGCAGTTTTTGAAAAGAGAAAATATGCAACATCCTTGATTTAATAAAATAAAGGGACTACATTGTTAAAGATAGTTACATATAAAAGTACAGATCTGGGTATTATGGTTGCATTGAAAATATATTTTAAAGTATAGACCCTTCTTGACATTTTTAATTTTATTAGTGTTCACTAAACCTGGTTTTGATCTAACTGGCCTAAGGACATTGTAGCCAAAAGGGGCCTCTCTGTATGATACCAGGTTATTACCTAAGATCAGCAGAAGACACGAAGGCTTTCACACACTAATTCCAAAGAAAAGTAGGAGGCAGTATTATGAAAGAGTAGGAAAGATGATTCACAGAGCTTCCTTCCCTCTAGATCTTTGTGCAAACAATTGGAACAAGTGGTACAATATTGCCATCTAGGGGCAGGCTCTGGTTCTCCAGGAAGTTTAAAAAACTAAGGCTCCAATTAAGTTGCAGTGAACCCTGTTGATGTTTTATTGAGTGTTCTGTGCTGTTATGATATGTATTTGTAAACTTTATTGAATTTTGTATTTATAGGTTTGGTGGCTATTAATTTGAACTACGAAGCACTCATTTGGGAAGTGTATTTGCATGAAAAATTCCCAAAGCATACAAATATAAGGACATTCAGTTATGCCTTTAACACATTGTATCTGATAGAAGTTGCATTAGATCAATCAGGATATTCAAGAGTCTCCTGCAGACGGTCCCTGCCATGCCCCCCTATGCTCCGTCATCCCTGGGGTTCTATTAGAGCAAAGTGGTTTTCAGGCTTCTAAGTCCTAAGTATTATGGTCATCTTTCAGAAGGAAACTGGCTATTCTTTTCTACTTGCTCGAATAAAATTATTTCTGGATGAATGGCTATGTGGTCAGAGGTACTAAGAGACACATTTCCTGTTATTGATGTTGGCTCAGATTTGATTTTCATTTCAAGATGGAATAACAATTTTTAAGTTCACATGCACCTTTGACACATTATTTTTAGATTTTTATCACAGATTTTGGACTTACCCAAGGAGATATGTAGGTTCCCCTTGTTACCTCTGAGTTCCAACAAGTGCTGGTCTAGGAGGCATATAGTGCAGTGGGGAGGATCCAGCTTTGGAGCCAGTGAAACCTGGGTTCAAATCCCAGCTCTACACATACTGGCTTTTTGAACTTAGGAATTAGTACAACGGAGATCGTAATTCTCTCATAGAATTAGTGTCAGGGGCATGGCACATGGTCAGAACTTCATTGCTGTCTTCATGATGATGGATCCTGACTGATTTCAATTAAATTAACTTAAGCAACAAGATTTCTGGTGTGCAAACATTATTCTTGTCTTGGCTTTATATAAAAGCTCATTTTCCAGGGTTTTTAGAGAGTTGATTAATTTGTGTGCTTAAACATTCTAGCTAATTTTGGTGTGGTTTAGTGGCTAAAAGAGAACATCCTCCATTTACATAATTTTTTGTCTGTTTTGGTGCTGCTGTCTGTTTACACAATCTCTACCTGTTTACACAATTAACAAACTTTTCAGGCAGAAATAGTATATGGAGAGAGAAGAATGGAGACACAGAGATGTCTCCTCTTTCCATGATTCCCATACCGAGATTGCTATAATATCTTCCCGATTTTGTTTTATTTTATTTTTGAGACAGAGTCTTACTTTGTAACCCTCATCGCTCACAGCAACCTCAAACTCTTGAACTCAAGCAATCCTCTTGCCTCAGCTTCCCGAGAAGCTACGACTACAGTCACCCACCACAATGCCTGGCTATTTTTAGAGATGGGGTCTTGCTCTAGCTCAGGCTGGCCTCGAACTTGTGAGCTTAGGTGATCTGTCCACCTCAGCCTCCCAGGGTGCTAGGATTACAGGCATGAGCCACCACACCAGGCCTCTCTTCCTGATTTTAATAAGCGACTTTTCTCCCAGTGCTGGCAATGTCCAGTACTTTAGCACTATTTTTCAGGAATATGAGAGATCTAAGGTGAACATAGACATACAATAGACATACAGAGCGACCTCGAGAAATTATTTAAAAAACAAAGTATAGCTAAGTTTGAGAATATGAGTTATAAGTTTCTACTTTGACTCTTGATGGGTTCAGTTCAATAAAGACTGTGATATGATGCAAATTTGCATTTCAGTGTCAATTGTGAAAAAGCAGATTTATAAGATGATGACCATTCTTAAGAAGTTATTTATAATGAAGTTCTAATTAGACTCCTCTTTGTAATTTTCAGTTGTACAAAGAAATTGAAATCTGCCCAAAAGTCACTCAGAGCATCCACATTGAAAAGTCAGATGCAGCTGTTGACACTTACGGTATGTTTATTTTTTTTCCATCTTTGGCGTTTGTTTTTAAAGTGAAGACATGACCTGTGTAAAGGTGCACTGATTTACAATTCAATAAAATGCCTATTGGGTCCTATTTAAAATCGGCATGGAAATCAGTCAAACTAGGGGGAAAGAAGAGAGAGAGAGAGATTTAACCTGGGTCTGATGATAACTTCTGCTTCAAATTCCATAATTTTTTTCTATCATAAAACAGAAATGGATATGTTGAGCAGATGGTTTCATATGTCAAAAGACAAAATTACAACATAGATCAGTTAGATCTGATTAGCTTTTATTGAAATTCATGCATGGGAGAGCCTCCTTTCTATAAAATAGAGGATTTTCCCTGGGCAGTGGCAGAATATTAAGTTTTGTAAGGTGGGAACAAGGAAAAAGAAAAAAAAATCCTGATTGGTTAACATCAGGCTTCTTCCAGTTACTTCTTTGTAAGAGTGAAAGCAGAGGGTGACTTCCTTATCATGCTAACTCAGGTAGACCGGTTATAATGTCTGGAATCGTCTCCAAATCTAAATTCTTAGATGCCAGCCAGAGGCCAAACTTGTAAGCAGACCTTTTGAGGAACAGCAGTCAGGCCTGCCGTGTGAACACTTTTCTACATGGTTGTCTACATTCTGGTGTAGTTAAATATATAATCCTCTCCATATGTTTAAGACTCGTCTTCCTTACTTAGCATTACACTGCACGGCTTGAATAGTAACAATGTTGGTGCTTGGGTGAAATGAGTGGGGAAATCCATCCTGTGCTATATCGGTCAGGAACGGTGAGGTGAGCCGAGGTACAGTCACCAAAGCTCAGTGCTCAGAACAGCGAAACGTATTTCTCACCTTCACCACGCGTCCTCTGTGGGCTGGCTGGGACTTTCTGTGTTGTCCTCACTCCACACCCAGGCCTGGAGCTGCTGCCACCTGGGATGCTGCCTGTCACTTAACTGAGGGGAAGGAGAGGAGGTGGTGAAGCCGGTGGGGGCTCACTCCCAATTCACGGCCCACACCTACTTACAGGGGAGCAAAGGAGTGTGGTCCTACTATTTGTTGGAAGGAGACTGAAGTTCTTAGTGGAAAAAAGTAAAGACTACTATATATTTCTCTCCCATCGATTCTTTTTGTCAAGAAAAAGAGAAATCTCAAGATTTCTTTTTGAATCAAGTTATTCAGCCTTTTAGCATTTAAAAATCTTCAAACCCTTTGCTGAACTTTGGGGATATTGTATTCCTTCTGCACTTTCTCCCTCAGGCAAACAGTCTACATCTCAGAATGCTCATTACAGTGTTTCGGCCTAAGGAAGAAAAGCTAATTTCAAAGCTTCGGCCACTTGCATTACGGCTTCGTGCTGTTTACTCCTTGACCTTACACTAAGGACATCATAAAGCTAGGAGTAAATGTTTATGAGAGCCTGTTTATGCAGCAGAAGTGTGACCTCAGTAATTAAAGCTGTAATTGGTAATAGGGATATAAATAAGTTTGGGGGGCCTCCTAAATCAGATGTTCTACAATGATTATTCTTTTTCTCTTTAGTTTACTTGATTTTTCTTAGTTAAGGGCAAACCAGCTAGGACTGAGAGAAGGCTAGATTTCAAAGCTCTTTGATTCTAATACTAAGGTTGAGTGTGTGGGCACTCGGAAATAGGAACTGGGTATAAAACCCCGCTATCCTTTGTATACTTTTTTTTACCGTAGGGTCTCCACAGTTGATCACCTCTTTAAGTTGACCTAAGTTTCACAAACCAGACAGTTCCACACATGCATATCAGTACAATAGGCCCAGTTCCTTATATTGACCACCTTCCTACGTTGACTGTTGGAATCCCTTGGGTGCTCAGCTTACGGAGATTCAGCTGCACTCATTTTAAAGTCGCTGAATTTAATGTCACTGTTTACCTTTGCTCACTGAGGCTCTTATAGAGCAATGAGCATCAATCTAAAGGATATTGTAAACAGTGCTTCTCAAGCTACCTGGCGTGAAGAAGCAGCGTTTTTTGTTCTGTTTTAATTTCCAGTCCTTTCTTGACCGCCACTGCTTTTATAAAATACAAGATCCCTGCTTGGAGGTTGGGGTGATGTCGGTTGCTGGAAGAGGTTGTCAGTGTTTAGTGTCTATTTCTGCCCTTCATTTCTGTTGGCATCCCCTGGACTTTGCTGTAGAAATCCCGCACGGCTGACGACCACAGTTAAACCCTTTCTTCTCCGTGCTCACTTCGGCATGAGGTGCTCCAACAGTGTGTTGATGGGGGAGGCTAAAGAGCCCCCAGGCCTAAGAGACCTGGTTGTCTCTGGACTCAGAAGCTACCATGGACTCTCACTTTAGCCATCTATCCATGCCTCAAGATTAACACCTGTCTGAGGCTGGCTTCCAGTTCTGCATGGATACTGAGCTCTCGGTATATGTAAAAGCTAGTAGTCCATACCATCAACACAAAGGCGTCTAACCATACAAACCAAACGGTGCTTTAGAACACTTTAAGGGGAAAACATGATCCAGTAATCCAACTGACTACATAAATGGAAAGAGTTAACACATGTAATTTCTCTCTCCACCTCAACCCTCAGGTTATACCAGGCCTTACTGTTGATATTAGATCAAATATGCAGTTACACGATGTGTAGACCAAGCACTGCGCCCCAGGCTGCCTTGATGTGGAGGAATGTATCATTTCAGCGATTTAGCATTCGTTTTTTCCTGGGCACATCTTACGCTCGTACACTGAGTCATGTTTCCTTATGTTGTAGGTATCTACACTTGTTTTGTTATCTAAATTTTCCTTGTGTCCTAGACTGTAGTTTTGAGTAGTTGTCTGTTGTTTATCATGTTATATTTTTCTTGGCCATGAGCTCCTATATGGGGGATCTTCTGGTTGTTCATTTTGTAAGTTTAGGCCTCTTAGTTTTTCCATTTAGTTTGTTCATTCACAGGATTGTTATTGTAGTTGCCACTCGTGATGCCTTCCTGTCTTAGTAACTAACAGCCTCTGGCAGGTTGAATACATTGATTCATATCGAATAATCTCCCTCTATCTCCTGTTGGCAATCATTCTAAACTGGTTTAGAGTTGTTCCCATCTATTTAAATATTCCCATCCTATTTAAAACAAATGAAAAAAAAAATCTGACTTTGCTAATTAACTGTTAAACTCATTATGTTCTTCATCTACCTCAAAATAATCCAGCTGTAAGATGTTTAGTTTTTTGTTTTTCTTGAGTGGCATCACAGCTCACAGCAACCTCAAACTCTTGAGCTCAAGTGATCCTGTTGCCTCAGCCTCCTGAGTAGCTGGGACTATAGGCACCTGCCATAATGCCTGACTAGTTTTTCTAGTATTATTATAAACAAAGTCTTGCTTTTGCTCAGGTTGGTCTCGAACTCCTGAGCTCAGGCGATCCCCCTGCCTTGGCCTCCCAGAGTGCTAAGATTACAGGTGTGAACCTTGGCATCTGCCTCCTGTTTTCTTTATATTTCTTAATGTAGGAGATGGTTATAATTTTTCCCCTAGGTGCAGCATATTGGTGTCTTTATGTGGAAGCTGTCCCTTAGAGAGTCTGAGGCCCCTCTTCCCCCATTAGTGTGAGAGCTGACCAGAAAGTATGGGGAGAGCTGTCAGGGTCCTCCAATATGAATCCCAGAGCTTAGCTATTTACACTTGGAAATTTTCTGTTTCCCTTTGAGTGTTCTTTGAGTGTTCCTAAGCCCGTTATCCTTTCTTCTTTCCTCTTTTCCATCATGGAGATTTTCACATTAAGGAGAGAGGTCTGACCTGTTTCTCAGACACATACTTTGTGCCGGCTGCCTTGTGCAAATTTCACAGTCATTTGCTTTCATTAGACTCTTATTTTTAACTTTGTGATTATTATTATTATTATCATTATCATTTTTTGAGACAGAGTCTCACTGTGTTGCCCTCAGTAGACTGCTGTGGCATCACAGCTCACAGCAACAGCAAACTCTTGGGCTTAAGCAATTCTCTTGCCTGAGCCTCCCAAGTAGCTGGGACTATAGGCGCCTACCACAATGCTAGGCTATTTTTTTTATTGCAGTTGTCATTGTTTTTAGCTGGCCCCAGCCGGGTTCAAACCCACCAGCCTTGGTGTATGTGGCTGGCATCATAACCACTGTGCTATGGGCACGAAGCCATATTATTATTTTTGAAACAGAGTCTCACTTTCTTGCCCTGGGTAGAGTGCTGTGATATCATGGCTCACAGCAATCTTAAGCCCTTAGGCTTAAGTAATCCTCTTGCCTTAGCCTCCCTAGTAGCTGGGATTACAGGTGCCTCACCACAATGCTGTTTTTTTAGATCACTCTAAATAGACAGGGTCTCACTCTTGCTCCACCTGGACCCGAACTCCTGATCTCAAGCAATCTACCCACCTCAGCTCCCTGGGTGCTGGTATTAAAGGTGTGCGTCACCATGCCCACCCCTAACTTTTTGATTATTAAAAAAGAAGACCAAGAAAAGAGGAATGGAGCAAATGAGTGCCTAAGCCATCGCCTTAGACTTTGTCTTAAGGCTCTCAATGTGGCCACTCCTGCCCGTCATTCCGTCAAGCAAGCTCGTCCCCAAGTCCATCAGGGTGCCAATATTTGTTTCATAGAAAAAAATTTTGGTGTCAATTTGATAGAACGACGGCATTTCAGAAGGCAAATGGCTATAGTATTTTATTGTATCCTATTCATTCTTTCTCATAACATGGCCCTTGACTCTATATCTATCCGGACAGGTAAAAAAAGAAAATCTCTCTACTGAAATGCAGATAAATACACCTATGCTGAGGCTAATGTCAGTTAAATGTTTCATGTGTAAAGATACTTTGATTTCAGTGGGAGACTTCTTGAAACTTAATCTGAAAGTTACAAGTTGCTGTTAGAATGGAATTAAAAATAAGATAATAAAATGAAGACTTTGGAAAGTCTTCAGGGGTGGCCTGTGCTGATCTCCGAGGGCGGTGGCAGTTGGCAGTTTTGCCTACGTGTGGTTACCCATTTCCTGATCCTGTGAACTAAACAAACAAACAAAAAAAAATCCGTGTGTTCATTATGACATGGCTTAAAAAGTCTCAGTAACTCCCTGGGACCTGTAATTATTTATTCTGTTTGGTGTTTGCCTGTTGTTTCACACTACTAATCTCCTCTACCCTCAGCAACTCAGACAGGTAAATCTATTACGTGATGATTTTTCTCCCAGAGTTGAAGTATTACAGATCATTACAATTGTATTTGTTCACATTGCCCTTTTTAGAAGTATCTGTCAGGCCAGGTGAGGTGACTCACACCTGTAATCCCAGCACTCCGGGAGGCTAAGGCGGGTGGATTGCCTGAGCTCACGGGTTTGAGACCAGCCTGAGCAAGAGCGAGACCCCGTCTCTAAAAATAGCTGGGTGTTGTGGCAGGCACCTATAGTCCCAGCTACTTGGGAGGCTGAGGCAAGAGGATCACTGGAGCCCAAGAGTTTGAGGTTGCTGTGACCTATGATGCCATGGCTACTGAGGGTGACAAAGTGAGACGCTGTCTCAGAAAAAAGAAGTAACTGTCAAGGTACTTTCTTTCCTTTGGGACAAGTAGGTGTTGGTAGCGGACATTCGATTAATTGATTAGGAAAGCGTTTTATATGAGACTGCCTAGAAACACAGGTGACCAAGGCTTGGAACCCTAGGTGGGGAGCATCTGGAGTCCTCAAACCACTTAGAACATCTGAACCTTGTTCTGCCTTCCTTTCTGAAGGATGTAACAAAGGCCAAGGTTAATTATCTAAGGGGCTTTGAACTCTGGCATCCCAGACAAGTATAAGATAATTTTACGGTCAGTTAACAGTTTCAGTATGAACTAGGATTTGTGAAGTGAGTTGCTTCTTATCCTTGTTTGCAGAATTTTATTAAAGCAGGGTCTGTGCAGCAATGCACATGGATAAACACAACCATGAAACAGTACGGTATAACCCCAGAGCGGAGGAAAGGTCTAGGGGGTGCTGATGAAGGAAGCTCATCTTTCTGTTTTGTGCTTTGGAGGACGGTATGGAAAAGACAAAACGATGGCATTTCCTGGAATCAAGGTAGAACACAATTATTTCCTTCCATTTGAGTTGATAGGTAGGTTGTATGAAGATAGACGTCCCCCAGTAATATTTATTTTTACAAGTAGCAGCTTCTTTTAGAGTGATCTAAAAATACATTTCTCTGCTTTGTAAAATAACGTGAACAAGGAAAAAAACAATCACTCCAAACTATAACCAAAAACACTCAGCGGACCTAGTGCACAGCAGGTACTTCCTGTTGTCTGCTAAACATGCAGAGGAGTGAGCCCGGCCGTTCTGCCTTTGTGTTTCACAGGGTTTTCCCTTTCTTCTGTGGAAGAAGATGGTGTTCGGAGACTCTATGTGAATAGTGTGAAGGAAACTGGGTTAGCTTCCAAGAAAGGTAAGTCAATGCGTATCTTGTCTGTCTGTTTTAAATTCCCTTTTGGGTTTCTTTAGTTGGTGAATAAGAGAGAGAAGCCCAAAGGATTCATATGCAAAGAGTATTTGAATGTTTTCTCACTGAAAACCCTTCCAGGGAATATGGATTTTATTCTATTAATATAAGTGTGCAAGAAAGGTGACATTGCTGGATTTTAAATCTGATTCTGAGCCCATTTCCATGGGGTTGATGAGAAATTTCATTCTAATCATCGTCCTTCTCCATCCCTTGGAACAGAGCATGGAAGAAGATCTCTCTTGTGCTGGGGTCCACACTGTCAGAGTTGACATTGGCCGTTCCTTGAGCCTACAGAGTTCCTTCAAAGCAGATACTCTGTTGCTTCCATTCCTGGAGGAATATTTGCAGGAGTTGAGAACCTACAGATTCCAGATCCAGCCTTCTTGCCCCGCCCTCTGCCACACCTGACCTTTTTTTTTTTTTTCCATCCCCAAAAGTCTGGGCTACACGTGGAACCCTAGTTCTCCATTCTCTTCCTAAGAGAATCTTTTCAACCTAGATTATTTGTCCATTGTGTTAGATTTTTAGGGCAAAATAATGAATTTGCACAAACTGAGTGACTTAAAATGAAAGAAATTTATCCCCTCATACATAGTTCAGGAGTCCAGAAGTCTGAAATTAAGGTATGGCCAGGAGTGATTCCTTTGAAACCTCTGAAGGAAGAATTATTTCATATCTCTTCCTGGCTTCTGGGGGCTGCCAGCAATCCTTGACATTCCTGGGCCTGTGGCTGATCAGTCCAGTCTCTGCCCAGAGTCACACGGCTTTCCTCCCTGTGCGTTTCATGGTCTTCTTAAAAGAACACCAGTCACTGGATTTAGGATTCACTCTAAATCACTGAGTTCATTTTAACTTAATTATCATCTGCAATATCATATAATCATGCTAATACAATTATTATAATATATATAATTATATCTGCAATGTATATTTGTTCCTATTTCCGAAAAGATCACATCCTGACATTCTGGGTAGACATGAATTTGGGGGGACACTGTTCAATCCACTGTACTCACCACGAACAAATTTGGCAGGTAGTTAGAGCTTGAAATCAACCTTCCTTTCTCTCTTGTTATTGGGATGTGTGGTTTCATCCAGGCAGTGGCAAAATGATACCTGTTGAATGTCAGAGACTGACACATCTGGGTCAGTTGTGCTGAGGTGTGGTTACCATGTTTTGTTAAGGGCTGCTGAGTAGAACAGCTGGGGAATGACTGCATGCTGGTCTTTAACACGCCCTTTCTGGGTCTGGTTCAGCCTAAGTGCTGGGTGGCTTGTGGCTTGCAACCACCTGTGTAGGCTATTCTGCCCTGTGTTGTAGGCATGGGAGAAGCACAGCTCATAGACTTGGCTATGTACAGAAACAGCAAAGGTGCAACAAATGGGAAGCTAGGTCAAAATAATTATCTGCTGCTAAGTGTCATGGAGCGAGATTTTCTTTCCATATTTTCTAGGCCACAGGCAGCCTGGGGCCAGAGTTTGACACATTCACTGAGCTGTAACTCAGCTAAGAGCAGAGACGACAGGGTTTATTCCCCTTCAAGCTGATTTTTATCTCTTTCAGCACAATGAGTGTGTCAGTTGGCAGGGCATGGGGGTGGGGAATCTGCTGCCCTGGTTTCAGTCACATCCTGTTTTAGTTCTTTGACTCTTAGAACCCTGGTGTTAGATGAAAATGAACGGTCGTCTGCAGCAACCCCCTTGCCCCATAGAGCACTGTTCTCAACAGAAGCAAGAGTGATGCCCAGACCTCAAATGATATCCAACTCCCAGCATGTAGAAGGCAGTGTCAAGAGAGGTATTAGGAGTATTTTATGCTAAATTTAGCCTTTAAATGAAGACCCCTCCCCTCCCAATCCCACAATGGACAGCTTGCTGTGGATCAAACAGAGTCTTTTTTTCTGATTATAAAATAGCCACCTCCTTCATCTGTTGACTCTTCCAGATGCTTCTTTATTGGCAGCTATTGATATCCATCATGTTATAACTGCTAAGTCTTTTAAGTCTTTTTCTTTCCCAGATTTACTACTTCCAAATCCTTCAACCATTCATAAGAACATAGAATACAACTCTGGTCCTTGCCCTGACCAAGACACCAGGTGCCACTGTCCCTATTAAAATTACCAGAATGTGGTGCAACCATGGACAGCCTGTTGCAACGTGGCCTAATTGAATCTGAATATCCTATTTGTGTTAATTCAGCCTAAATTTGGTTTTCTATGTTTGGTAGCCACATTGGGCTTCTGGCTTGTAACAAGCTGATAGTGAAGCCCCAGATTACCCATCCTACCCTCTCCCCCCACACATGTGAACTGTTCTCAGTTGGACCTCACACCGGTCACCGCCGTCCACCTTGGACGTGCTTGTTTTGGCCCATGGTTCTTCTCCTGGAGTCATCTCAGACTTATTTGTTGTCACTTAAGTTTTTTTTCATTGTGGTTACATAGGACAGAGCCCAGTCAGGAAAGTAGTGTGTCATATTATTGTAGATTACTTGGATACTTGACAGAATTTTTTCTGTGGTCAGTTGGGGATTATTTCTGAGCAAGGTATGATTTTCGGTTAGAAAGAAAAGTTTTCCTTTTCTACCAAATATTAGTAATGAAAGCTAATGTTTGTAGAGTATCTTTGGTGTTCCAAGAGTTGTGCTAAGAGTTTTACATGGAGTATTTTATTTATTCTTGTTTAACCCATTTGTCCCTTTTACATATGAGGGGACTGAGGTTGGGAGAGATTCAATAACATGTCCACAGTCAGAGCTGTTACCTCAGGAAGCTGTGATAGAAGGGCCCAACGCGGCACTTTTGTTTCTCACAACTGTTGGGCGGCCTTATTGGCACTGAGGAAACACAGGCTGGGAGCCCCAGGAGTAGTTTACTAGGGCTGCCATGACAAAGCCTCACAGACTGGGTCGCTTCAAACAACAGAAATAGATTTTCTCACAGTTCTGGGAGAAGCCAGAAATCTTAAATCAAAGTGTCCATAGGCCATGCTGCCCTTGAAGGCAGAGGAGAATCCTTTCTTGCCTCTTCCAGTTCCTGGTGGTTCTAGAAGTTTCTTGGCTTGTGGCTACATCACTTTGATCTCTGCCTCCATCTCCACGTGGCCTCTTCCTTGCTTTGACTTTATTTGTGTGTCTCTTACAAGGACATTTGTCAGTGGGCCCATAGCTAACCTTTCATCATGGTTTTATCTCAAGATCCTTAACTTCATTATAACTACAAAGATCCTTTTTCCAAGTAAGGTCATATTCACAGCTTCCAGAATATACACACATCCTTCTGGGGACCACCAGTCCACCTGTACACACCTCTTCTCTCCAGCTTCTCTCCACACATGCTAAATCTGGCTACCTTCTTATAATTTTGAAAATGGAAAAAATGGAAATGTCTTTGATTACTGCTGTCAGCACGTTTTGTGTGTGCTCGTGCTGCAGTGAACACTTGTGGCACAGCCAGTTAATGTCTATTGATCATTTCTATAGAAGCCAGTCACAAACCTGTAACTTCTTTTTTAAAAAAAAACCTCATAGATGTTTTGGTGTTTAAGTCTGTTTCTCCTTATATTGCCTCCAGTGTCTCCAAACAGGATTGTCTCCAAGAGCACACTTCACAAAAGGCAAAGGACAACAACAACAACAACAGTCCTGCTTTTCACATGTAGAAGTTGTGTATTTTCATTTCAAATGCTGTGATGCCAAAATCTTTTACCTAAAAATGAAGTGATTAGCTTCCCCAAGTTGTGCCTCTGATACTGAGGAAAACATTCTCCTTCCTGTTTCATTCCCTTTTCACCTGCAATGTTTGTTGGAGTAGTTTATGATAGGAAATTGATTTTAGATATTTTGGAAACCCAAGTTGGGACAGCCAGGGTGTGTGACTCAGTGAAGTTGGGAAGTGAGTAGCACCGTTTTTTTGTTTTCTCTGCAGAATGAGGGTGGGACTGTGGATGCCTGGGGTGTCGGGTCACGTCTCATTTCCACAATTCCTCTGTCTTTCACTCACTTCCTTTTTCAAGTTTGTTTTTCCACATTAGTGTATAAAACAAGAAATTGGACTTCTTTTCTCCTCTTAGCTAAAAGAATCCGTCATTGCCTTTTGTATTCCTCCTCTGGAGCTGCTGCCGTGTTCTTTGAATAACGGTTTGAAGTGTCCTGGAATCAGTTTCAGCCTCCTGCCCTTTTGGGTTGGGCTCGTTCCTGGCTGTTCCTTTGGGTCTCAGACTTTGGCAACTTCTCTGCATGCTTTGCTAAAGTAGCAGGCCCTTTGGCGATCAAAAGATATTCACCACAAGGTCCTGATGTAGTTAAAAGGCGAAAAACAAAGGGCCAGAAATGATCACATTCAGCTTTGTCAACTGTCCTCTCTACGTGTATTTGGAGTAAGACGACCTCACTTCTGTGGTCGCAGCCAGAGGAAACCCCTTGCATTTTGCTTCCATAGAAATGATCAATAGACATTAACTGGCTGTGCCACAAGTGTTCACTTCAGCAAGAGCACGCACAAAACATGCTGATCGCAATAGTCAAAGACATTTCCATTTTTTCCCATCAAAATTATAGGAAGGTAGCCAGAATTATCATGTGTGGAGAGAAGCTGGCAGATGCTTGGAACACATAGATTAAAGAAGGAATAAATTTGTTTGATTGATGAGTTGGGGGCAGGCTAGGCATGCTGTAACCTCCGAGCCTAGAACTTTCCAACCTTTCTAAACTTGAGGCTCATATGCTTCTCTGATAATCACCTTTGAACACTGCCATCTGTCTGCAGTGGCACTCGGGCTGTGAGTCCCACGGCGGGAGAGCCTGGTGTGCCCTTTACGGCAGAGCTTCTGAGCTGTTGTGTTCTGATTGTGCATGTAAAATCAAAAATTTTCCATCTTGCGTTGGCAGGTCTGAAAGCAGGAGATGAGATTCTTGAGATCAATAATCGTGCTGCAGGCACCCTCAACTCATCTATGCTCAAAGATTTCCTCTCGCAGCCCTCCCTGGGCCTCCTGGTGAGGACCTACCCTGAGCTGGAGGGAGGAGCAGAGCTTCTGGGGAGCCCGCCCCACCGAGTGGACGGCCCTGTGGACCTCGGCGAGAGCCCCCTTGCCTTCCTCACCGGCAACCCAGGTATGTTTGTGCAGGATGCTGGGGATGAGTCTAAGCTCAGTCTAGCCCCGACCCAGGGAGTTTCTCACAAGGCTTGCGTATTTCAGTGGACTTCCCTGGTATGGCAGGCCGAATGAAATACGTGACTAAGATGGGCTGATAACTACCCTATGCTTCCTGTTGAAATTCAAAGGGGCAGGGAATATTTTTTCTCATGGAATAATTACAAATCTATCTGTCATCCATGGAAAGCCGGATTATGTCTCTGCTAGTTGCCATTTTGGAGAAAGGTGAGTGGTTAGAGGATACTGCCTGTTGGCTGTAGATAGAGATGTGGAGACCCAGAAGCATGGGAATCACACTGGATGCTGAGACCCTGAGTCTTCCCTTGCTTTCCCCATCACCATTCCCCAACCCTCCACCACCCTCCCCTTACTGTGTGGGGAAGGACATGAGCTGCTTGCCTGGAGTGGAAATGTGTGCAGAGTGCTTGTTTGCTCTATTTGTCTCTTGGGCTTTTCCAACCCGGAGTCGGAACGTGAGCCCATCAGTGGAGCCCCTGCCCTCCTCCAGTGCTGTACTTCCTGCCCTCCCCCTGCCTCTGGCATCCTAGGCTTATTTGAATACAAGCCTCTTGGGTGCCTCCTGCCCTTCTAAGTCTTCCCGGGGGTCCCACCCACAGAGTTAACTTCTAACTCTGGACCCCCCGACCCTGTAAATGTGACTTCCATGTGGCCCTAATCATATCACACAATTCTTACTTGCATGTGTCTCTTATTCTCCTGCGTTTGTTCCCTGGGACTGGGTTTGTGTTCCTTATCTTTGTCTCCCTGGCTCTTGGCACGTGTTTTGCTACAGAAGTGACCCATTCTTGTTCAGTGAAGTGAGCGGATGAGCAAACAGATGACCAGTATGGACGGCTGTCCCTTATCTCTCCATGAGTGGGTTCCAGGGCTGGGTCGGTTTAGTAAGTTAGGGTTTTGTAATTATTTTCTCTTTTCAAAGCTTGGGCTAAAAAGGGAGGGAGAGAGAGAGAGAGGCTTCTGTTTTAAAATCTGAGTTGCAGGCAGCTGGGTGTTCTTTTCCTGCCATTGTTGCTTTTCAAATTATTTTCTGGAGCTTTGCTTGTTGAGGAGGCAGAAGCCCCTGATAGTTCATTCTTTTGATCTGTGGCTCCTTAGAAGAATTTCATGAGTTGAAGCTTCAGAAAATTGATTCTTCTTGGTGGTTGTTTGCTTCCTCGGCTCATTATATCATTGTGGCACCACACACCAATCAAATTTTTAAAAAGTGGCTGCAGTGAGTTGTGTCCCCTTAATAATGGAGAATCCAGACCATCAGAGCTATTATTTTATGTGACCACAAGATGGCAGGCTGGATCCCATAAAAATCATTTCAGAGCCAACAGCTGTTTCTGAAATAGGTCTTCAAGTGAGACATTACCTTAGTTTAGATTATTTAAAGATTTAATAAACGTGAGCAAATATGCTATCGGCAACAGTGTGTTTTCAAGTTTGTTTCTTTTTTCTGTCTGAGCTCTTCCTCTGGGTTATAGCTAATAAAGCAGAGGTAGGCAGACTACAAGCTACAGACCCAAACCAGCTCATTGCCCGCTTCTGTAAATAAAGTTTTATTGGGACACAGTCACACCTATCCATTTACATCTTGTCTCTGGCTGCTTTCCTACTGTATTGGCAGAATTGAGCAGTTGTGACAAGGACTTAGGTGTGCAAAGCCAAAAATATTTGCTATCTGGCTCTTTAGACATGAAGTTTGCTGTCCCCTGGTGTAAAATGTGAGGACAATTGTTCATGATTAGTTCCTTGAAAAGACAGTCACTGTTAATGTTTTGGTCTATTTCTTCCTTTTACAAAACGTCTATAAATGTATATGTACATGCACATATGCATGTGTTTGGGCATTTATTAAATTTTTAAATTAAAAATGCATTTGTATGTAGGTATCTGTTTTAGAAAAATCTAAGTATCTATGTAAATACAATTGCTGTCCTGTCTTTTCCATGATAGAGTTTGAAACTAAACAGGCCTTTACACCTTATGACGTGTCACTGCTTTCTGACAAGACTTTTGGAAGCTGTGTGCTAAATCCACTGAACCTGCTTAAGGTTTAAAGTACATTAAAACTGCAGTTTTGAAATCATCTGCGGAATACTTATTCATTCCTTTGTTTTTTCCTAATTAAATGTTCATAACTTGGAAGTGACATTTGTTAAGTATTTACTGTGTCCCGGGCACGGTGACTCTGATACAATTTTGTCCTCCAATTTACATTTTAGTGTAGTATTTAGTTTTTTAATTTCCTCATGCTTTAATATTTGCAGTGGTTAAAAATGTGAAGTCAAATTAGAAAATCAAACTGATTGAAAAATGAGGCATGAGAATAAAGTTGTAGTATTGGTTTTCTAGTAAGGTTTCTTAAATTGGCTTCAGCATTAGTAAATTCCAGAAGAATTCTCCAGTACTCAGGGCAAGTAGCAGCCCAGTTGGACCAGCTGGAGGGGAAAGACGCTCAGGCTCCTTGCCTGGGTCTCTGCCTTCTCATTTCTTCCACTTCCTAGCCCCCACTTAACAGGGAGACAAGTAAACAGGATACGGCAACATGAAGGGTTGCCCCATGACGAGGCAGACAGACAGCAGTGTGCACAGACAGCTGCAATTAAAATAGAAGAGAAAACAGCTGAGAAAACCTGTACAATGGCAGGTGGACTACAGCCTCAGTCTAAATTTAGAAGTAACTAAAAATAAGAAACATCCTGAGTGGTGGTTTGAGGCTTGCTGCAGCACCCTTGTTAAGGTGGATGTTTGGCAGACCTCTCCTCCACCTCAGTCTGTGACAAGTGCATTGTCTGATAGGTAGGCTGATGGATTCTACCTTGTTAGCCAGGTGTGGGGCCTCACACTTGTTATTCTGTCTACTTAGGAGGCTAAATCAGGATGTTGAGGCTGCAGTGAGCTATGATCAGACCTCTAGGTGACAGAGAAGGACCCCATCTCCTAAAAAGAAAAATCATTAGCATGAATTACGCCTTGTTTATATCTTACTTTCCCAAGTGGAAAGAAATGAATTCTTCAGTCTAGACTGCTGAGGTCCATGACTCACTTAGATACATTACTAAGTTGTGATGGAGTCTGGGTATGCATTTGTTATGGTGGTTGCTTGAAACTCCTCGGGTGATTCTGATGTGTGGCAGCTAAGGTTGAGACCCACGACCTTAGGTCACCCACTCTTCCTGGTTATTGATGCTCTTTTTTTCTGTCTTGGTGGTGATACTGGCACAGACCACTGCCAGTGCTGGAAGAGAGAGAGGGTTCTTGATTTCTGTGCAAGAAAGAATCTGAGTGCAGAGTCACACATGAAGCAAAGAAATGTATTAACAACAGAGTACAGAAGGCCAGGGGTGGTGGCTCATGCCTATATACTAGCACTGTGGGAGACTGAGGCAGGAGAATGGCTTGCGCTCAGGAGTTTGAAACGAGACTGAGCAAGAGCAAGATCCTGTCTCCACTAAAACAAATAGAACAATTAGCCAGGGCTTGTGATGCAGGTCTGTAGTTCCAGCTGCTTGAGAGGCTGAGGCAGGAGGATTTTTTGAGCCCAAGAGTTTGAGATTGCTGTGGGCACTGTAGTCTGGGTAACAGACTGGCAGCACCCCTACCGCCCCCAAGCGCTGCCAGACATGGTCCAAAGTCTGCTGGACGGCAACATCTCCCAATTGACAACCACTGGTCTAGTTTATTCGAAGGTACACCTGTTTCACCCAGTTAGGGAAATTTTTCAGTGAACATCTGTATAGGAAAGCAAAGCAAATCTAGATCAAAAATAATTTTTGTAAGGTTTGTAAAACATTTATTAAAAGAATTCCAACACTTAATACCCCTTTATGATTTTTTTGTTCTTCTTGAAACAAGAGAAGAGCTAAGAAAAAGTAAATGCCAGTGTGTAAAAGCACAAAAATACAAAACTATAGCTTTTATGCAAGTTATAGGAATCATAGCTCAGGTGGCATCATGAGTGTCCCTCTGAGATTTCAAATGCCCGTGGCTCTCTCCTAGTTCTGTCACGAAGGCTCATGTTTATTTTATTTTTTGGTGAGTGCAGCTCTGCTGTATTGTCCCTAGAATTACACTTTACCAGTTGTGGCAAAGCAAGTGTCTTGGTTTGTCTTGGTTTTACTGGTTTTACAAGCAGGTGTCTTGGTCTTACAAGTGCCAGCTCTCTGAGGACGGAAGATGCTTCTCATTCGAAAAAATAGCTATTCTTACAGTTGAGCTGGAGAAAGCTGAGAGTGTGTAGCTCACGCCAGACCTGTGGCATGTTAAAGACAATCACGGCCAGTGTTGTCGGAGAGTCAGCCCCCTTGACAAACCACATCTGTGCTATGCTCCAGGGAAGTCTGCGGCCTGTGGTCAGTCAGCGGCCCCTCCTGCAGGAAGTAGATTGAGCAGCGTTTGTTTAACAGGAAAGACCTCTGTGGTAACTCTGGAAGTCCAAAGCTCCTCGATTCCCTGTGAAGAAGTACGTGCCAAGCATGGACAGCCGCCTGGGGGGTGAGGCTGTGTTTCTGTGCAGTACCCTGAAGTGTGAGGTTCTGTTCTGGTCAGATGCTCCGGGGAGAGTGCCTGGAGTTGGATTCTGGAAACCGAAGGCAGCCAGGCGGCAGGGGGGACAGCAGAGCAAGAGGAACCACAGATTTCTCTCCCCACAAACAAATATGGTCTAAGACTTCTGATTCCCCGACATTTCCCAGATCGCTACCTGGCAGCACATGGCCCTCTATTTGTCCATGACATTGGGAGTTGCTGTGTACGCCTGTGAACTGTCAGTGCGCACTGTGCACCAGGGTGACGTGCTTCTGGTCACTCCACACATGGCCTTTGGGATCGGGGCGAGGTCCAGATGACACTCCTCAAATCGTGTGTGTGTGTGTGTGTGTGTGTGTGTGTGTGTGTGTGTGTGTAAAGAACGTTTTGGAGATTAAAAGCTTCAATATTTATATTTTTAAAGATCATTAATGTACCTTATATCTCTTTCACACCAAGCTGATAGAAACAGTAAGGCCTTCATGTAGTTTTGGGGGATTTTAAAATTTCTGTGGGAGGCATAGATGCTGAGCTTTTGTGAAATTTGGCAGGAAAAGAAGTTATTTGTCTAGCAAATTAAAGTTGTAATGTCTCCCCCCCTTTCCCTGTTCTGCTCTCTTCACTTCTCTGCTGGTTGCTCTATAATAGTTTTGGTTTCTTAGCTTTACTGGAGGAGCAGGTATCTCTGCCGACCTCTTATGTTATGGGTGTTTATGTGGAATTCTTAAAAAATGGCTGAAAATCAAAATCAAACCATAGCTTAAGGATTGAATTTCAGCTAGGTATCTTTACTGGCTGTGTCTAACCCCCTAACCCTGTTCCTCCCTCTCTCCGTCCCTCCCTCCCTCCCTCCCTTCTTCCTTCCTTCCTTTTTTGGCAAGAACAAGAAGTTTTATTGAGAAAGAGTAAGGTTTGCAGGTATACCTACAGATATAGGCCTACAAGATACATCCAACAAAGATAACGAATAGGCTTCATTGTTGGAACAGTGAAAAGTCACAAAGGCCCTAACCTTTCTCTTGGAAACCTCCTCCATCCCTTTTTTCCCTTCAGAAATTTAAACTCAGACATGAATAAGGGTATTGTAATAAATTGCTATTATGATTCCTCTTTGGAAGGTTTGGATTGGAGGATCTGCCCAATACACATGGTTAATACAATCTCATGAGGCAAAAATTATCTTTTTCCTCCCTTAAATTTAAGTCCCAGCCAGACTTGAATGCAGCCAAAGTGGATGTGTCTAACCTGAGTAAACAAAAGGTCAAGTGCCCATGTAAACTCACACGGATGTGTCTGTGCTGCCCGAGTCTCCTTGTTGTCTGTCCAGCTAATGGCGTGTGAGATGTGCCGGCTGCCAAGGCTTCCTCAGTCCCGAAGACATTATTATGACGTGGAAGTGACTTAAAAGGCAAAGAAATGATTTTGCCTGTTCTTAGCAACGAGCTTCCTTTACAGCAGCGTTTGAGAATATCTGAGCAGGTCCTGCCTGCGGATGGGGAGGCCGAGGCTGCCTCGTGTCTGAGGCTTTGTGTCTTTTGTGTCAGCCCTGCTGGCCCTGCCAGGTGGTGTGCTGGTGCTGGGATACAGAGGCAGGTTCCCTTGGCTCTGCCTGCTTTGCCTCCAAGCCATACCTTTAGCTTTCTCCTCTTTCTGATGGGTAGCAGAGCTGTGTGTTGTGTGGTGTTCCCTGGAGAGTAAATAAATGCGGGCAGCAGAGTCCAAAGGAGGCAATTCCTCCAGTGTCTGTTGTTAGGGAAAAGTCTCCCATAGTGAAGGGGAAGCTAGGGCAGAACTTGCAAAACTGTGTATAAATGGCATTTCTAGAAAAATCCTTGACAGTATTGTAGTGGTGTTCAGAGAACTCCCTGAGGTATGGGAGTGAGGAAATTTCTTCTCCCACCTGAATTCCCTGTCCCTGCCATGTTGGCGTCTCTCCTCAGCACTTTTTCTGAGACAGAGTCTCACTCTGTTGCCCTGGGTAGAGTGCCCTGTTATCCTAACTCATAGTAACATCAAACTCTTGGGCTCAAGTGATCCTCTTGCCTCAGACTCCCAAGTAGCTGGGACTACGAGTGTTCACTACAACCCAGCAGGGGCTAATTTTTCTGTTTTTAGTAGAGACGGGGTCTCATTTTTGCTCAGGCTAGCCTGGAACTCCTGAGCTCAAGTAGTCCACCCACCTTGGGCTTCCAAAGTGCTGGGTTTATAGGCATGAGCCACCATGCCCAGCCTCTCCTTAGCTTTCTTGAAGTGCACCACTGTCAATTCCTGCCTTTCTGGCTTTCTTTGGTCACTAAACTTCCCCAATCACTTATTGGATATCTACTGTTACATAACAAACGACTCCAAAACAACCATTTTATTTAGTCATTGTTCTGTGGTCCAGCAGTTTGGGCGAGGCTAAGCTGGTTGGTTGTTCTGTTGTCCTTACCTAGAGTCTCTTACGTGGCTGTGTCATCGGTGGCTTGCTGGGGTTAAATGGTTCAAGATGGACTTACTCCCGAGGTTAGTGATTGGTCAGCTGTGTCTCTGCTTCCTCCTCAGTCCTCTCATTCTTGGGAGGTTAGCTTGTGTTTTTTTTGTGTGGCAAGTTCAGAGCCCCCAGGGGGTGTAAGACCAGAAATTGCAAAGTCACTTGAGGCCTTGGTTTGGAGTTCACATATCATCACTTATATCTCATTCTGTAGTCAAGGCAAGCCATGAGGCCAGCATAAATTCACGGAGTAGAGAAATAGACACAAAAAAGTCCGTCTTAATGAGATGGGAGGAACCATCACTGTCACCTTTGCAAACTGTCTGCCACAAACTGCATTGCTCTTTCTCTTTCTGACCCATTTCATTAATTTTTAACATTCAGTAAGGGTAGAAAGCATGACATAATGAGGTTAAAAATACACATATATGTCTTAGAATCAGATGTGACTCTAGATACTGATTTGTATGATTTCTTTTTTATTTTAGATGCTAATATTTTGCTAGTTATATGTTTTGAAGATAACTTTTCTCAGTTTGTGACATGTTATTTGTTTCATTTATGGTGCCTTTTGACAAATAAAAGACTTTAATTTTAATAAAATCTGATCTTTAATCTTATATGGTGTGTACTTTTATGTCTTTTTAAAGAAATATTTCTTTGCCCCAAGGTAACAGACATTGTCTTCTATATGTTTCTCTAAAAGATTTATAGTTTGTATTATTCACATTCTGGTTTCTACCCCCCTTGTACTGATTTTATGAATGATATAGGTTAGGATTCCATGTTGTATTTTCTCTGTGTGGATGATTTACAGTCTTACCATAATTTATCAAATATTCTGTTCCTGTCTCACTGATCTGTGATGGTCCATCTGCTGTATATCACACTTCCCGATTGACAATGGTTCAACTTAACATTTTTCAGCCTTATGATGTTTTTTTCAGAACACGAGTAGATGTAAGTTGAGAGGCGTCTGTATGGTGGGGCTATTTCTGCATCCTCTGCTCCCTCAGTCTGTGCTTTTAGCCTGTCCTGTACTGATTTTTATTACTGTAATTTTATGATGTATTTTAATATCTGCTAGGGAAAGTACCTCAATCTTGTTTTTCTAAAACTGTTTTTGATGTTATTGGCATTTTTTCTTTCATAAAAAATTTAGTTCCAAGAAATGTTGCCAGAGGAGTTTGCATAAATACAGATTTTCTGGTATTGCATGAGATTTATGTTGTGGCCTAACATGTGACCTGTTTGCATAAATTGCTAATCCTTGGGAAAAGTGGATAATCACTAATTTCTGGGGAAATAGGTTTGAAATACATTGGTGGATCAAGCGTAATAATTACCGATGTTTACTCTTCTATATCCTAACTGACTCGATTGTGTCTGACATTTATAGAGCTTTCCTCACATTTCCCTAGTCTGTTTTTCAGTCCTTTGAATCTTCTGTTTGTTTAGGTTTAGTTTTATTGCTTGCATGTAACATACAGCTGGGGCTTTGTTTTTCCTTGTTTTGTTTTTTCAGCTTTACACCTATTTAGAAGATCCGTGTATTGACTTGTTTCTATGATTTTATTTTCCTCCATTTGTCTTGTTTTCCCTTCTCTTTCTTGTCTACTTCTAAGCTGTATTTGTAAATCCCCCTTTCAATGTACATAATCAATTTTTATTCTTCTTCTTCTTTTGTTTTTTTTTTTAATGGAGACAGAGTCTTACTCTGTCTTGCTGGGAGAGTGCCGTGGCGTCATAGCTCACAACAACCTCAAACTCTTAGGCTCAAGTGATCCTCTTGCCTCAGCCACTACAGTTGTGCCCACCACAATGCCTGGCTAATTTTTCTATTTTTAGTAGAGACCAGCTCAGGCTGGTCTTAAACTCCTGACCTCAAGTAGTCCATCTGCCTCAGCCACCCAGAGTGCTAGGATTACAGGTGTGAACCACCACACCCTGCCAATTTTTATTCTTTTAGTTATTGGTCTTAAAATTTTAACATGATCCTTAACGCAGGCAATTGTCCATGGAGCAGATAGTGTAAATTTGAACCCCAAATGTATGAGGTCAGTCCTGTGGTTATAATCTCGGCGTAGAAACTTTACTTGTACCCTCCTTGCACACCTCCCCCAGGTTATAGGCAGGATTAGACAAGCTTCCTTTCCTTTTTCCTTTTCGAGTGAGTACTTTTTAAATAGACTCCAGGGAACCATAACGAATGTGGAGATTCAGTTCTAACTCCTTAAGTTGAATCGAGTAAAGGCCCAGGACTGTGGGTCCTGCTCCTGGGATATGTGTGAGTGCATTTCTGATCGTCACAGGGACTGAGGCGTCTTATTAGTGTTTAGTGCTCAGGAGGCGAGGAGCCTAGTGCCAAGTGTGCATTCTTTCCCAAAGGAATCGTCCCCCTGCTAATGGCAGTGAGTCCTCAGCCCGCTGGAAACACTGCTCTAGGGTTTGGGGATTGGTGGGTAGTTCAGGTGTGACCGAACACTCCCCATCACCTCCTGTATCTTCTTCTTGGAGTTCAGCTTTATGTTTACAAAGGATATTTATCCCATTAGACTTGGCATTTCTAAGTTTATTGTTTGTTTTTCAGGATACCTAGCCCACAGTATTATTACACATGACAATCCTTTTAGTCCTTTTGCCACCATCACGTGAACATCAGCTCTGTCTGTCTATCCCTGGCTTTGTTTTGAGCAGTGGGGATGCTTGTGCCACATTATCTGACTGCAAACTCTGTGGGTGCCACTCTGGGAGGATACCATTCTGTAGGCTGTGAACGGTGTTCCTGTCACTTGTGCAGCCTGGCCATTCTGGATGCAGTGCCAAGTGTGCTGTGCCATCAGAGTGTGTCACTTAACGACGTTGGCCTAGTGGCCCAAAATGAGCTCTCAGTTTCCTCACAGGAGGCAGGGATCAACTCTTGCTTTTCTTTCTAGGCCCAGCATGAAGGGCTTTGCCTCCATACCAAATATTCAATCACTTTTGTTTCTGATGGAGGTGACTTTGTGTCACAGATGATATCTGCTGAGTTCCCCGAGCTTCCTCCTTTAATCACTTCCACCTTAGGAGAAATGATGAAAAGAAATGCAAGAAAGTGCAAGGCCCAGAGCCAGAGCAAGGGGTAGGGCGATAGGCAGAAACCTCCAAACCATGCAAGGTACAGCCACTTAGTGACTCTTTCCAGCAAAGGGGAAGGCAGGTTCGGGAGGCAGCCTTGGTGCCAGGTTTGCCCAGACATCTGCCTCCTCCCTGAGTTTCTTGGCCAACTTGGAATCTGAATAGAAAGTGATGCCAACAGCTTATGGCTGTAATGATGTCACGGGAGCAAGGTAGCCCCTTTGCCAACTGAAACTGGCTTTCACACAGAGTGGCAAAGAGGCTCCTTCCACTCCCATTTCTTCTCTTTCCATGTCTCTTGTCTGGTTGTAGTGATAGTGCTGTAGTCCCCAACCCACTGTATGGTGTAGTCTAAGATGGTGGTGCTCAAACCATTGTCTTATTGCCTAGAAAAAGTTTTTTTTTCTTTTTTTTGCAGTTTTTGACGGGGCTGGGTTTGAACCCTCCACCTCCGGTATATGGGGCCAGCACTCTACTCCATTGAGCCACAGGTGCCACCCCCTAAAGAAAGTTTTTAAATGTTCTAGAGTCTTTCTACTCCAAGTATGGTTCATGGACTCTACAGTATTGATTAGTATCACCCAGGGCTGGTAAGAAATGTGGAATCTTAGACCCCACCCCATAATTATTGAATCTGAATCAGAATTTAACATGATCTCTGCAGGTTCAGGTGTTCTGCAAATCTGAGAAGCCTCCCAGAGGAAAGCAACTCTAATGTTCTCTTCTCAGTACAGAGAACCCCTGTAGTAGGCAGGCATTCAGCAGTGTGAAAGGAAGGATGTTACCTGCACTTTTGCACAGCATATCATGGGAAGAGTGACTATTATAAGATGTTTACAGTCTGCCAGATTTGGCAAAAACAGACATCGCAGGGTTTTTCAGTTAATGGTAGGGGAGAGTCAGTTTTTATTGTTTGTTTGAGACTAACTCACTCAGTTGCCTCAAGCTAGAGTGCCATGGCCTCAGCCTGGCTCACAGCAACCCCGAACTCCTGGGCTCAGGATCTTGCTCTTGCTCATGCTGTTCTTTGAGCTTGCACCATTCTCCCACCTCAGCCTCCCAGACTACTAGGATTACAGACATGAGCCACAGAGCCCAGCCAAGAGAGAGTCAGTTTTTTCCTGTGCTACTTCTCCGTATAGTTTATTCAATTATTTTTAGCAATTAATGAGTTAATTTACCAATTAATTTACTAATTATAAATCAATTATAATATATCAAATGTATATTCTTATATTATAAATTATGATTGCCTTAGCTTGGGCTCCTGTAACAAAATACCATGAACTGAGTGGCTTAAACAACAGTCCTTTCATTCTTATAGTTTTAGAGGCTGGCAAGTCCCCTCACCTGGGTGCAGGCCTATTCGATTCCTTGATGAGGACTCTCTTCCTGGCAGATGGCCACCTTCTTACCTGTGTTCTCACATGGTGGAGAAAGAAAAAAGAGCTCTGATTTCTTCCTCTTAGAAGGACCCCACCTTCATGACCTCATCTAAACTCAATTCCCAAATAGCCTTCGTCCAAATACTGTCGCATTCAGAGGTAGAGATTCAACATCAGAATTTGTGAGGGGTGGGGAGAAGACACAAAAGTTCAGTTCATAACAATGATTATATGTTATAAAATATATATTATAAATTATAAAAATATAATACAAAGTAATAATACTAGTAGTAACAATAAAAGCTGCCATTTTATTGAACCAAGAAGATGGGCCTTGTACTTGGAGGGTCTAACAATATGCACACATGTCATGAGCTTGAATCCTTGTCCTCCCTCACGTAGGGTTGGCTTTTAGTGGTTACTGTCCATATTGACCTGTATTTTCTTCTGATTTCATCTGACAGGGCACAGCCTCTGCAGTGAGCAGGGCAGTAGTGCGGAGACCGCTCCAGAGGAAATAGAAGGGCCAGACTTG
The DNA here is from genome assembly GCA_963574355.1 of Loris lydekkerianus. Lineage (NCBI taxonomy): Eukaryota > Metazoa > Chordata > Mammalia > Primates > Lorisidae > Loris > Loris lydekkerianus. Next base: position 16,957 of record CAUYPK010110987.1, on the reverse strand, counting down.
GAATCCTCAGATGAGACTGATCACAGTAGCAAGGTGAGAGATTTTCATTTTCACATCCCATGGCTTGAACCACAGAAAAATCACAGCTGACACGTCCCCTTTGCAGCTGTATGTGACTAGAAGTCCTCTCCATGGACAAAGTGTTTTTACTTCTGAGATACTGCCAAATAGCAGGAGATGAAATTCCAATTACAGCCTTGATAACAAACCCATATGTGAGAATATGGGGCAGAAATCACTTGCAATGAAGTGAAGTCCTTTTTCTTTAATTCATGCTGTCACCAGAGCTCTCAGTTAATGCCACAATTTCATCTTATTTTCTTATTACATCTTCATTTGTGTAGCATGAAACAGCATCTGAAAAGTGTATGACCGAGTCAGCTATGCTTTCTTGCTAGTTAAGGTTTTTGCAGTGAACTGCTTTTGAATTATCTGTGTTTGCCTCTTGTTTAAGGTGAGTGTCTTTTACAGTTAAGAGAAATAAACATTTTTTTTATTAATTCAAATAGACTGGTCTTTGGTTGAATAATGTGAGAACATTCTTCTAAATCTTTGATACAAGACACTGAAATTGTTGCCCATAAGTCATTGTACTTCTGTTCCACTTCATGAAGAGCTCCATGGGTCAACAGCTTCTTTTCATCAGTATTTTTTTTTTTTTTTTTTTTAATTTGAGACAGAGCCTCAAGCTGTCACCCTGAGTAGAGTGCTGTGGCATCACAGCTCACAGCAACTTCCAACTCTTGGGCTCAAGCAATTCCCCTATCTCAGCCTCCCAAGTCGCCGAGACTATAGACGCCCACCATAACACTTAGCTATTTTTTGGTTGCAGCCATCATTGTTGTTTGGTGGGCCTGGGCTGGATTTGAACCCACCAACTCAGGTGTATGTAGCTAGTGCCTTAGCCACTTGAGCCACAGGCACCGAGCCTTCATCAGTCTTTAAAACACAATTTAAAAACTCTGTTATCTCTGGGAGGCTAAGGCGGGAGGATCCTTTGAGTTCAGGAGTTGGAGAACAGCCCGAGCAAGAGCGAGACCATGTCTCTACTAAAAATAGAAAAACTATCTAAGTCTTATGACAGGTGCCTAGAGTCCCAGCTACTCAAGAGGCAGAGGCAGGAGGATCCTTGAGCCCAGGAATTGGAGGTTGCTATGAGCTAGGCTGAGGCCCTGGGACTCTAGCTTAGGGCAATAGAGTGAGACTGTCTCCCACCAAATAAATAAATAAATAAATACTAGCTCTCTTTATCCAAAAGACACGCCTCCCATCCCCCACCAAAAAAGCAATTTCGTGTGATTATTTCTATACCGTTCATCTTTTTGTATAATGTTGTTGACATATTTACATTGATCTTTCTGCCTCTCTCTCATTCATTTGCTCTACACTGTCTTACCCTGAGCAAATTTTACCGTTGTTTTCTCATCTGTAAAGTGTGATTCTTGACTTGGCTTGGTTATTGGATTTTTTTTTTTTTGGTAAGTCCAATTATACAACTGTCGAAAAAGCCCACTGATAATGTCAACAAGCTTTCCTGACACAAACTGTGTCACAAACCTACACTTCTACCTGTGTCCTGCCTTGCCTCCTTCTGTGTTTCCATTCATCTGTAGACTTCTCGGGGTGCGCGTTGGAATCCTCACCATCTCTTTTACCTGTATTTGTTTTCCCTCACCACCACAGGATCATCATCCAGTATCTTTGTAGGTTGGGCAAAATATAAAATTTAATATTTGAAAGTAATGTTAATATTTATAGACTGAAGGGCATTATCTTGCTACTTATTATTATTAATAAAAACTAGATCAATGGAAATGCACATGTTTCCTTTAAAGCCAAAAAAACAAGGCTGGGCACAGGGGCTCATGTCTGTAATCCTAGCACTCTGGGAGGCTGAGGTGTGTGGATTCCTGAGCTCACAAGTTCGAGACCAACCTGAGTAAGAGCGAGACCTCATCTCTAAAAAATAGCTGGACATTGTGGCAGGCACCTGTAGTCCCAGCTACTTAGGAGGCTGAGGCAGAAGAATCACCTGAGCCCAAGAGTTTGAGGTTGCTGTGAGCTATGACACCATGGTACTCTGCTGAGGGTGACAAAGTAAGACTCTGTCTCCAAAAATAAAAGAAATAAATAAAAATAAAGCCACAAAAAAAAAAAACAAAAACTGTTTAAAGGTACTTTTTATTTATGTGATCCTTACATTATTTTTAGCTCCTTGTTTTTTTTTTTTTTTTGGGGGGGGGATCATTGCCTTTAAGAGAAATAGATACTTCTCTACTAATGTAAGATAGTTTGGAGAATGTTTATTAAATTATTCTGTTATGGGATGCCAAAACTTTTTATTTTCAGTTTTTAATCAGATTTGGGTAAACTATTTTTCCTGTATCTAAAACATTTACTTTTGAATACTTTTTAACTTGGATCATTTTTACTTTGCTTTAAGAGCTGAGTATTCTCACCTCCTTATGGATTTTGAGAGATGATTGTTTCCATTTTAAATGTAGTGAGTCATGAGGTCATAAACCGAGTCCTCTAGAATAGGAGGGTCTGGCATCAAAGAGGAAGGAAGAGGTCCCTCGGCTTCGTTGACTGATCCCGAGTGTCTCTCTGCCTTAACGGTTCCTTTTCCAGAGAACAAGACTGTGGACCTCATCTGGATTAGAAAAGGTCAAACGTAGAAATGAGTGATGCTGTTTCTGGATTTCTTTGTAGAAATTCATGGTGGGCTTCCTAAAAAAGGAGAGAATTTTCTCAAAATTATTGAGAACAGGTTTGGGTAATGATTTGAGTATTTTTACGGATCATATAATAGACTGCATTTAAACAATAGATTCATATTTCTTTGGAACACTGTGTAATTCTGTACCCAGAAATACTTTCTAGTTTTGATTTGATTCAGATTTTATCTTCTTTATTGGAAATATTTTATCATAGAACCCAAGTTAGTTAAGTAGAATAGCCTAGGATGAATTAAATTTATTAAATTTATTTATTTATTTTTGGGGAGGACAGAGTCTCACTTTCTTGCTCTCAGTAGAGTGCTGTGGCATCATAGCTCACAGCAATCCCAAATACTTGGGCTCAAGTGATTCTCTTGCCTCAGCCTCCCAAGCAGCTGGACTATAGGCACCCACCACAATGCCTGGGTATTTTTTAGAGACGAGGTCTTGTTCTGGCTCAGTCTGGTCTCAACTTGACAATCTACCCACCCTGGCCTCCCAGAGTGCTAGGATTAGAGCCACCACACCCAGCCTTGTATTATTAATAATAAGTAGATGTAATGCTTATTTAATGTTTTGTATATATAGGTACTGTTCCATATTATCTTGTCTCTGGAGAGAGATACTATTATTTTTTCTATTTTATAGATTAGGAGTGAAACAGAGAGGTTAAGTGACTCACTAAAGGTCACAAAGCTCCATAATATCGAAATCAAGATGCAAACCTAGTTTGCCTACAGAACTTGTGTTGTTAATGGCTATGTTAAAACTATACCTTTTGTCCAGATTGTTAAAGTCTGATGTTAAATAGCAGGCTTCCTTTAACAAAAATAAGTAAGGCTTGGTGGTGGCTCATGATTAGCATTCTGGGAGGGCCAGGAAGAAGGATCCATTGAGCTTGGAAGGAAGTTGAGATGAGCCTGAGCAAGAGCAGGAGCAAGAGCAAGACTCGTCTCTACTAAAAATCGAAAAAAATAGCTGGGTGTTGTGGCTGACACCTGTAGGTGCAGCTGCTTGGGGAGGCTGAGACAGGAGGAATGCTTGAACCCTGGAGGTTGCTGTGAGCTAGGCATGGCACTTCTAGCCTGGGAAACAGAGTGAGACTCTGTCTCGATTAAAAAAAAAAAGAAGAAGAAGGGCGGTGCCTGTGGCTCAAAGGAGCAGGGTGCCTGCCCCATATGCCCGAGGTGGCAGGTTCAAACCCAGCCCCAGCCAAGAACCAAGGTGGGGGGGGAAAGAAAGAAAGAATTAATTTAATTTATTTGTGGTGCAGTAGGCCAGTTAAATATATAGTGATTAACGATTTAAATATTTTCCTAATGCTTAATTTTTCTGGGTTTTTAAAAATGTTTTAAAGTAAACAACTATCAAACAACTTATTTTAAGCAAGCAACTATCTTAAACTTTTCTTAAGGGTAAATTTTTTTTGATGTGCCTTTAAAATATGTACTTTTTCTTGAGAACAAACTGAAAATTAATTTCTAATTAATTTAGCTTAGCTGTCTAAATGTGGGAGGATGATTTAGCCTTGTATGAAGACACCAGGCTGGGAGTAGAAATGTAAATAAATAAATAAATAAAAAGTCGTCTTTTTTAATTCTCCCTGAATATGCGAAAGCGTTTGATTTTGTTGTGGTTATTGAATATTTTCTCTGTTCTTGCTAAGTGGACTGTTTGACACACTATTGGGCAGGATAAAGACAAAGCATTCCGGAGTTCTGTGTGTTTTTCACCAATTTTAAATAGCAGTTTTTGCTGTGAATGGCCTTTTGGAGTTAAGCAAGTAGATAATTGTGCCCTTGTTGCTCAGCGGTGGTGGCGCTGGAATGTCACAGCCAGGGAGTGGGGGTTGGGGCCCTCACACCGCCCAGGAAGTTCAGTCCTGGCTTTCTCTTTCGTGAACCACCTCCTTCCTCTTGTGACTGTGGGTGACAACCTCAAAAGCCTCATCACCACTGGCTACTTGTTTCCCTGTTCCTAATCAAAAACACTTGTTTCTGGAAACGAATGCTAATTAGCTCCGGACAGTCACGTGTCCCGTATTCCAGGCCTCCCGGCTGCTATGATTCTGTTTTCCTTTTAACAAATGTATTAGAACCATTTTCAGGACATTTCCATTCAGAATGACTTCTTCTTTTTTTCTTTTTAATCCGTACTGTTAAGGTCTTAGAAGTGTCTGCTTTTGAAACAAAGCATAAGCAGAAAATGTGAAACTATATAAACTGTTTTAAAAAGCATATATGTATTTTCTTTAGCTCTTGCTCCTGACTCACTGGGGAAAACGCCTTCGAAGTTGTCAGAGCCGGCAGGTTTAATATTCCTGTGCAGTGCTTGGTGCTGGCCAATCAGCTGATCTCAGGCTGCAGGGCAGAGACGCTCTCCCATCCCAGGGAGGCATTTTGTGCTTTGTTTTTTCTTGCCTGCTTTGGCTCTCTCCCCTTCTGGAACTTTTGTTGTTTAGTCAGGTGAAATCAAAGCATGAGTTCTGGTCTGTAGTTTAGCCTTTGATAGCTTCCCAGAGGGCGCTGACGGGAAGCAGGTGCGGCTCTTGGTCCCACTGTCACTGTCCTTGCTGCATTGAGAGGTGGCCGTGGGTTTTCAGGGGGAAACCAGCATGAGACACCCACAGGAGAGAGGATGCTCTCTTTGGAGCTGGAAGGCGCTTGGCGCTCTGGGAGTATTTTGAGAAACTTCTGTTTGCGTGCTGAACACGTCAGGCTGTACGATTAATGACCATGAGAATATATTCCTGAGGATGTCTGCATTGTGGAAAATAAAGCGCAAGCCCAGGATTGAACACAATGACAAGTCCAGTGACTCTATATATCGGACACTTCATCTGGTGAGCGCGTTTGCTGTATGAATGCTGCCTTGTTAGCCTTTGTTTATATTGTGACTTTCCAGCTGAATTGTTGTTCAACCCATAGCTGGTGGTTATACTTGTTCCATTTAACCAAGTTTTATCCTTTTGTCCTCTGGACCCCCCAGGTGACAGAGAACATATAGTAAGCTTTTTTTGGAGGTCAGGGGGAGGAGCAATTGGTGTGGAGTTGAATTTGACCAGAAGCTTTACATTTATCTACTTGTCTACTCTTTTATACTTCAATGGAAGAAAGATTTAGTTTGTATTTTTTTTTTTTTTTTTTTGTTAGTTAATTGTCACTGGAATTGTTTCCTTTCTTTTGATTATTGAGATTTTGTGTTTTGAGTTATATGCATAGGAAGTCTCTCCTACAACCCCCTTGTCCCCTCAGATTGGCTTATTGGGGTTCAGCAGACAGTTCTGGAAATAAGATGTTCCACTTGCTTCCTTCTACTAAGCTTTAGGTGTGTTTGACTTTATTTCTGCTTGTTTGAGAAGGAAATATAAAAAAAGTGTTGGTTCAGGGGATGGTTTCATGTCAACTGGACTATTTGAGCAGGTAAATATTAACTCTTTAATAAAATGTAGTGAGTTGCTGGCAAGAAATAATTTAACAGACTCAAGCTGAAGCTTTTGTTAATTAATTATTGGTATCAGAGTCTGTTACCGATAGAATTTTCTGTCATTTAATGAAACTTAGATAGTCAGTGCATCTGATTTACTCAATCATCCTTCTTCCCTTCCTGGATGTTTCTTCTTTGAACAAACTTCTTTGAAGTCTGTTTAAGAGGAAACAGGAAAAATGATGGAGAACTGTGGTGATGATCATGCTGTATCATGTCTCTGAGATTATGGAGTGCATGGTACCCCCCAAAAGCTTATAAGTAAAGGCTATAACATTTAGGCCACTCTGGCCCCCTTTTATACCCGTGGGCTGTGTTATATCGGTCAAACTCAAAGAACAGTTTTAGAACTGTGAACTCATCCAGAGTTAGAAATTGCCTTTAGTGATTGCATAACAGGAAGAGCTTAAACAGCTGGGTAGCTTGAGTCGCTGGTGTGTACTTAAAAGTCTGCCCCCCTCTTTTTGTCCTCTCTTTTCATCTTCCACAGGGGAAAGCGATATTATAAACATGGAGCTTCTCGCTGACCTCAGTGAAGTGGCCCATTTCCTCTGCTCTGCCATTGTCCTCTTCTCTGTAGGTTGGCTGGATAATTCTTAGTCCTGACAGGGGAACCATTCTGCTACCCTTTAAAAATGTTAAACTTTGAAATGCCTGTAAGTGCTTTTTGGTTTCCAGGGTGACCAAATGCAGTCCTCAAGGGGGGAAAGGTTTGTACTTTTCCTGGTGGAGAATCCTGGTCTGTCTTCCTCTTGCAGAGGCCCTTAGCTTCTTGTCCCAGATGCAGGCAGCGTGGCTTGCAGGTGCATGATGACAGCCTCTCTGGGAGTCTGCCTTTCTGGGAAGTGCTTGGTGTGGGAGTGATGGGAATGCCCCCTAACCCGCAGTGATGGAGCCGGGCAAAGCCCTGCGCTCCACACCTCCCACATTCTACATCCTGGCTGAGCTGCCGTGTGGGTTCTGATGGATTTCCATGTAAAGAAGTTTGCCACAGGAAGGGACAAGAGGGATTTGAAAGCTGGGTCACAGTATGTAAAAATCTTTACCTTAAAGGCTGCCTCAAAGAAGACCCGTGTTTTATATTTCCCTCAAAAGACATTTCTGGGGTAATATTTTGATAAACCCAAGTTCTCAAACTTGATGATACCCTTTTAAATTGCTTACAAATAAAAAATTGAGTCTGTAAATAAAACCTTTGGACAATATCTGTCAAACGTTTGTTAACGGAAAAGAAGCCATACTCTGTAAAATAACTTAGGGAGGTTTACTCTGAGCCATATTTGAGGACCCAGAGCCACACCCAAGAAGCCTTGAGCACCTGGACTCATCGTGGTGGGGTTACAGTTTGGTTTTATATCTTTTAGGGGAAGATATAATGGTTTTATATCATTAAGTGGAAAACATACGTTGGTTTGGCCCAAAAAGGTGGGACATCTGGAAGCTGGACCTTACAGGTTACAGGTGGGTTTAAAGATTCTTTTTTTTTTTTTTTTTTTGGAGAGCCTCAAGCTGTCGCCCTGGGTAGGGTGCCCTGGCGTCACAGCTCACAGCAACCTCCAACTCTTGGGCTTAAGCGATTCTCTTGCCTCAGCCTCCCAAGTAGCTGGGACTACAGGTGCCCACCACAATGCCCGGCTTTTTTTTTTTTTTTTTTTTTTTTTGGTTGTAGTTGTCATTGCTGTTTGGCGGGCCCGGGCTGGATTCGAACCCTTCAGCTCTGGTGTGTGCGGCCGGCACTCTAGCTGCTTGAGCTATATAGGCCCTGAGCCAGTTCTGTGTTCTTCTAAGTTCCCCGTGTGCATTGTAACTTTTAAGACTTTTTATTTGTTATTCAAGTAACATGCAGTTGACAATAAAGAGATTACATCTATTTGGACTCAGTTCCTCCTGATATTCCTAAGAGTCTGTACCTTGAGGCAGTTAGTGAATAAAGCTGCCAGTGGAGAAACTATTGTGTTTCTTGCTCAGCTTTGGAGATCACTCAGCTAAGGCTGTCTTAGGCTTAGGAATGTGTTAGTAAGAAGTGGATGCTTAAGGCTCTGAACTCTCCAAAGAGGACCCAAGAGGATTTTCAGGTGTCCCTCAGGATACTAAAGTATTTCCCAGTAGAATCCAGGACCTGGCTAAAGGCCTGAGACAAGAGAAAATTGAATAACAGGGCTGTTTGGGGGTGAGGTCAGGATAGGAGACAGCAGAGTTTTAGATTCCTGAAGCCCTAGCTCACTTTGTACTAGTCTAAGCTTTACCTACTGGGTCTAGTTAAAACTAAAGATGCCATATTTTAGAGAAGATGGTGAATTTTGCACAAAGTCAGGAACCCTACTCACACTCTTAAAAATGGAAATCTTGAAGTATTTATGGTGAACCAGAGGCAATGGAAACCCAGAAACCCGGTTCCATACCGTCTGTTATTTCAATGAGATATAGCTGAGAGTGGTAACCAGCCAGTGTGGTGTGACTTGGAAGCACAGGGAAGCGTATTTTGGAGTTTCCTGTTTGGGGTATGTGTTTATAATATTTGTTTTCTGTAAACTCATGAGACATACTTACTATAATATATAAGAACATGGGTTTCACATGGTCAATTGATGTAAGTGATAAAAGTGCAGGAAAGTATACCATGCCTCTTGAGTAAGGTCATCTCTGTTTAGCATCATCTCATTATAACGCTGATTAGAAAAAAAAAATTGATTTCCAGGTAGGGCCTCCATGTAGATGAATTCTGCACATTATTCCCATGGTTTTGTGAGTCTGGTTTCTTCTCGCATCCCCAAATGTACACATTAGGTTAACTGGTGTGTCTAAATGGTCCCAGTCTGGACAGGTGCATGGGAGTGTGTGTGTGTGTTTGAGAGAGAGAGAGATCATGCCATGATGAGATGGTATCTTGTTCTGGATTTGTTCTCACCTTTTCCTCTGAGATCCTGGGATCGATTCAGGCCACCTGGGAGTGGAATAAATGAGTTAGAAAATGAATGAATGAATGAATGAATGAATTCCAGTTATTGTGAAATAAAAATTTGTAAAATACATGATAATGATATAAATGCTAGACAGTACCTGATGAGATAAGTGTTTGGCAATGCTGCCATATTTGTTCTTGTTTGTTTTCGGACTGCCTGGTGGTAGGTGGTGCCTCTTACACTTTCTCCTTTGTGAACATTTATTCCTTGATTTAACCTCTACCACCACTACAACTTTACAAAAGTTGTGTCAATAATTAGCTTGCTTTTATCTGTCTTAAATATGTATGCAGCTCACATTTATCACTTTCTTAACATTAAAAGTGCTTTGGTCTTTATTTAGAAGTTTGTTGATGTTTTTTGATCAGAAAAATGCAGGAGGAGGAACTTACTTATTCATATCAAGTAGCCTGTGGTGAAACTGAGTTCTTAAAAAAAAAAAATAAATAAAGACCAGGTGTTTTTAATCAAACTTATTTCAGTAGAAATAAACTCAACAGTGTTGAGTTTATACAGTGTATACATCATTTATCTTAAAGTTACAGTTCCCAAGAACCTATGGACGCTGAGTGAGGACCGTACTGCTATGGACTGTAAAGATGGATGTATTTTTCATTAAGTAGTAGTTTTCCTTTAAATTCGTGTGAAGAACAAACAGCTGTGGTTATGGTTGGACCTATGTTAAAAAAGCAGCGTGTAGCAAAGGTGCCATTTATACATTTGTTGTGTTAGTTTCCTTTGCCAGGTACCAAATCAAAGCAATCAGGAGAGTTTGGGATAATATGGGGGCGGGGTGTTTAGTCAGTTGTCACCACCAGATGTCCATGGGATTCTCATTTTGGTGAGTTTGTAAAATTTTTTTCCTATATGACTCTGTTATAATGAGTTGCCCATTACAGTTACCAGCTCATCTGAAAGACATGAGCATTTTTGTTAAAATGGACATATTTGTCCCTTTTTAATTTTTAAAAAGCCCTGTTTGTATATTTAGTGATGACAGTGAGTTCATAAAATCCTAGCATCGCTAAATGTAACTGTTGAGTTTATTTCTGCTGAAATAAGTTTGACTAAAAATACCTGGTCTTTATTTTATTTTTTTTTTAACAGCCTTATTGAGATCTAATTCACATACTAGAGAATTCATCCCATTTTGCTAATTTTTTTCCAGTCACTCAGTTAACATTTTAAACACACAAATCCATAGAAAACATTGAATAGTGCCGCTGACCGGTGACTGACACCTTCCGGCAGGTAAGACCTAGTTTAGCACTATTAACAAATAAGCTGTGGTGACTGAAGGAGAATTCTGTGGTTGTTGGTCCTGACTCTCCTCTGCTGTCAGACTCTGCTGCTAATGCAGGCTTGTGAGGTTCTGATTTTCGCTGTCCTTGTACTGTCCTTATTCCACAGTTTCTTCCTTTTTGGATATGCTAAGGAGGGAAAGGCTCTGTAAAGTTAGCCGCCTTCCTCTGAGTTTAAAATTGCCCCGTGGAACACACTTGGTTTTAGCTCTTCTGCCCTACATAAAATGCAGGCCTGCCTCTCAGCTCTGTTAGAGCACTGTTGTTTGGGGGAGGATGTTCTTCTCATGTTCTTCCCTGGGAAGTGGGTGACAGAAGAAGCCTTTATTTCTTTGCACAGAATTTATTGGAAATACTTAGTACCGGGGCAGCGCCTGTGGATCAAAGGAGTAGGGCGCTGGCCCCATATGCCGGAGGTGGTGGGTTGAAACCCGCCCCTAGCCCCAGCCAAAAACTGCAAAAAAAAAAAAAAAGAAAGAAAGAAAGAAATACTTAGTACCTAGGGTTGAATTTAGTAGAAGCAGAAGAGTAGGAGCAGGCAGCTACTCCCTTTGAGGAGGTGTCCATTAAACGTTCCTAGAGCATGCACGAGTCTATTAGAACAAATGTTAATGAACTAGATTTGGGGCTACAAAGTAGCCTTTGGAACAATTCCATAGGAAACTAAAAAAAAAAATTTGGATATCTGTACATCTCAACCCAAAGATTCTGATTAAGTTGATCTGGGGTGTTCGCAGAGCTTTAGGAGGTCTGAAAGCTCCCCAGGTGATGGCAATTACAATATGCAGGTAAGGTAGAGACCCTACCTTCCCTCCTGGGTTTTCAGCAGCCCACGTTTGGAGAACTGCTTTACATAACTTGAACAGTTGGAATGTTAGAATCCTAGAGTCCTGAATTTCAAATGGATGACAGAATCTTGTGCAGCCTTTCCAGTCTGCCCCTGATTCATCCCTGGTAGCGGTTAGGTGGAGACTGGGATTTCCCCTTGAGGTCCATTTCAGGGTAACTCCCTTATTCGTAGAGGAGAGTGATTATCTTTCTGCTTTTGGAGAAGCCAGCGAGATAGAAACTTTTTTTTAATGTGTGGGTATCTGTGTCAATTTTTAACAGAGACAGGAATAATCTTAACTTGTAAAATTGTTCATCCGTGTAACATTGCAAAGAAGTGTACTGAGAGTGTGACAATTAATTAGTGTTGGGTGAAATGCCATTAACTTCTGTATCTCCTGATTTATTAGCTTCTTAACAGTGGTTAAGATCATAAAGCTTTGGAATCAGTTTTCCTGGTTCAAATCCCAGCTTTGCCACTTACGTACTGGGTCATCATGGATGAGTCACTTAACCCTCTGGACTGCCATTGTCCTAACTGTTAAATGGGAGTGCTGATAACCCTGACCTTGGGGGCAGAACGTATTAGGTCAGTGCCTGATGTGCACCTGAGCACTGAATATATGTTGACAGTTGTTATTATGATAGTTTTGCATTTAAGGGGCCCTCATGTGTGGAGCAGTTTGGGGAAATGTGGGATTATCATTCCTATGTGACAGTTCATCAACCAGCAAGAACACCTCCGGGGGGACAGGTGTCAGACCAGTCTCTCTAATGAGGGATAATGACCTCTGTCCTCCTTCCCTTTTTCCCTGTCCTCTGCAGAGTACAGAACAGGTGGCCGCGTTTTGCCGCAGTTTGCATGAGATGAACCCCTCTGACTCAAGCCCGTCTCCTCAGGACTCCACAGGGCCTCAGCTGGCGACCATGAGACAACTGTCTGACGCAGATAAGCTGCGCAAGGTGATCTGTGAGCTGCTGGAGACGGAGCGCACCTATGTCAAGGTGCGTCTGCTCCCCACACTCCCTTCTTTCGGGGCCTTCTCTCCCTCTGCTTCTGGAAGGAACGAAGTTGGTGTGTCTGTGCCGTTTCTAACCAACAACAAGGTTCAACTGGGTAACCAAGCGTATCTTGGTTACTCATGTGGAATTTAACCTTTACTCTGAATGTGAAAGTCTCCTTTTGAGGTCTGGGTGAGGCGGCTCACACCTGCAATCCTAGCATTCTGGGAGGCCAAGGAGGGTGAATTGTTTGAGCTCAGGAGTTTGAGACCAGCCTGAGCAAGGGTAAGATCCCATTTCTACTAAAAATAGAAAAATTAGCTGGGTGTTGTGGCGGGTACCTGTAGTCCCAGCTACTCAGGAGGCTGAGGCAAGAGAATCACTAAAGCCCAAGAGTTTGAGGTTGCTGTGAGCTGTGATGCCACGGCACTCTACCCAGCATGACAGTGTGAGACTCTGTCTCAAAATAAATAAGTAAAAATAAATAAGAGTTTTTAAAATCTCCTTTTTAATTTTAAGGAAAAACTGTAGTCAAATTGTAATACTTGGTATATTCTGATATTGTTTATTTTATACATTGTGTCTCGTATCCCTTGTCAAGTCAAATGTGACTTGAGCATTACAGTTTTAATACAGTTTTTCCTTTCTTAAAATGTGTGTATATTTTTTTGATACCCTGTATGTGTGTGTGTGTGTTTGTGTGTGTAGGTATAAAGAGATGGTGAGCATTAAGTTATCCTTCTTACCCTTCTAAATATGTTGTTGAGCTAATATTGAAACTGGATTTAGTTTTTGGAAAGGCTGAGGGCATTATATCTTCATAATCTGAGTCTCAGCTGGAGGGTATTAGTCAGTTGTCTATTCATTATCACTTGTTGTGACGTCCAGTTATATTCCCCATGTGAACACAGTGTGATCTGTTTAATTATCTATATTTTAGTCTTTAAATTGGGTTAGCAAAGTAAGGCCCTGGGGCCAAATGCAGCCTGCTGCCTAGTTTGGCAAATAAAGTTTTATTAGAACAAAGCTGCACTCATTGCTTTAAGTATCATCTGCACCTGCTTTTGTAGGAGTGACAACAGAGACCACATGGCCTGCAGAGCCTACTGTATCACAGGAAAGGTGGGCTCGCTCCTGCTTTAATGGACTTAATGAGCTAAAGTCTGTACTGTTAGCATTTGGGGCATGATCTGTTGTTCTCCTTTAGATTCTTCGTAGACTTTTATAATGAGGTGTCCTTTCAACTCTTAGGACCTAAACTGTCTCATGGAGAGATACCTGAAGCCACTTCAAAAAGAAACTTTTCTCACCCAAGATGAGGTATGGTGGAAATGGTCTTAACTTGGTGAGCGTCACACTGCAGTTTGATTTGTTGGTGAAAAGGAAAAAAAATATGGTAAAGCCCACATATTTCAGTATACTGAACAGTTGAACTCATTCAATTGTAATAAATAGGACAAATTATTTCCTGTTAAACTATGCTGTGTGCTTGGAAAGTAAGGAGGGTAGGGGGGATCATTCTCTTAATTGGTAAGAATTGACAGGAAAACCTTGTAATCCAATACAAATAGTTTCTGAAGGCTGTTGAAATAGGAGGTAGATTAAATTCTGCTTTATTTTCCAGCTCGATGTGCTCTTTGGAAATTTAACTGAAATGGTAGAGTTTCAAGTAGAATTCCTTAAAACTCTAGAAGATGGAGTAAGACTGGTACCTGATTTGGAAAAGCTTGAGAAAGTGGACCAATTTAAGGTAAGACTCATCTTCAGGTGGTACATAGCTGCCTCCCAGTGTGGTGTGGATTATGCTGTGAGTCAAGTTGAATGCTGTGGTAACACGTTGTCCGTAGGAAGATCTCCCTGGTCTGTTTTCATGCTCATGGTGATAATGTCTTCCTTGGACTGCCACGTGGGGGTCAGTCCCTTAACGGAATCCCAGAGGAGGAGCCAGTAAGTCTTGCTGGTCTGGCTAAGGGAAAACCAGTGCTACCAACTTGAGTTACACTGGTGCAGCTGCTGGCTGTTACTCTGGAAGATGTACCAAACTTGACCTGTGTTCAGTTTACAGGGGAGCCTTTAATACTTTAGCTATTTGCAAATTAGAATCACACTCTGGCTTCCCAGTAAACAACTTAATTTATCCTGTTCTGAGAAACTTTGCTTAATGGAAGTGGTTAGCGCTATCCAGGAGGGAGACAGTCTGCTAGCACGCAGTGTCCTCGCAAGCTTAATGAGTATTGATGACAAGTGCCTTAGCAAGGATGTGTACGGCCTATTTCCTCTTCCCTGGTTGGCGTCCTGTGCTGCATCTCCAACTGGCAGAACTCATCGATTCATGTGCTGGCTTGTATGTCACCCGTGTGTGATTAATTAAGATATAACTGACAAATAATACACTGCACACATTTAAAGTATGCAGTTTAAATTTTCACACACACACACACCGTTGTAAGCCATCACCATGATCAGGACCGTGGACATAGCCATCACCCCTGGAAGTCTTTCCGCCCCTGTGTGGTTTCTCTCTCCTGCCTCTTGCTGTCTCTTTCCCACCCAAGCTCTGCCTTCTGTTCCTATAGGCAGGTTTGCATCATTCAGGAATTGGAATCCTACAGCACTCCTCCTTTGTGTGTGGGGTTTTCACACTGTGTTGTTCTATTGGGACCCGTCCATATTGCTGCATGTGTCAACAACACATCCTTCTTGGTCCCTGAGTAGACTTTCCTTGTGTAGCTAGGCTTTGTTCTCCTTGCCCCTTTGTTGGGTTGTCACCACAAACAAAGCTACTGGGAACATTTGAGTCCGAGCTTTAGTGTGAATATCCACTTTCATTTCTCTTAAGTACCTAGGAGTTGGAACATTTGGGTCTTATGGTAAGTGTATATTTAACTTTTGAAGAAACTGAGGGTGACAAAGTGGTTATTCCATTGTCCCCCCTTACTCTTCAGATGAGGTCATGATCACGCTTTGATGTTAGCCATTCCAATAGGTCTGTAGTAGCACCTTGTTGTGGTTCTAATTGTACTCAAGATAATGAACACCTCTTTATGTGCTTATTTGCCTTCAATGTATCCTCTTTTGTGTTTTCTCAAATTGTGCATTTATTTTACTTATACCACGTGTTGAGATTCAACAGTTTTTTGTATATTCTGAATATAAGTCCTTTATTTAGTATACGATTTATAATTATTTTTTCCCAGTCTGAGGCTTGTCTTTTTCTTTTCTTTTTTCTTCTGTTGGAAGTTGTCAACTTTTTTTTTTAATGAGGGTATGTACAATTCAGTTGCATAAATTGCTTTTGCAGAGTTAAAGGCTACATTGTAGTTGTGCCCTTTCCCCAGCAGTGTGCCATATCCGTGTAGTGCACCCACTGGATAGGAACTTACCCACCCCTTTACCCTCCCCCATTTGAATTAATTCAGTTTTTTTTTTTTTTTTTTTAATTGTGAAATCATAGCTGTGTACATTAGTGCAATCAAGGGGTACAATGTGCTGGTTTCATATACAATCTGAAATATTCTCATCAAACGGTTCAACATAGCCTTCATGGCATTTTCTTAGTTACTATATGTAGGCATTTGTCTTCTGCATGTAGTAAATTTCGTCTGTACCCATTCTAAGATGCACTGTAGGTGTGGCCCCACCCATTATCCTCCTTCCCCTCTAACCTCCCCCCTCCCTTCCCCTTCCTTGGCCCTTTTCCCATAGTCTTGTGCTATAGTTGGGTTATAGCCTTCCTGTGAAAGCTATAATTTAGCTTCATAGTAGGGCTGAGTACATTGGATACCTTTTCTTCCATTCCTGAGATACTTGGCTAAGAAGAATATGTTCTAGCTACATCCATGTAAACATGAAAGAGGTAAAGTCTCCATCTTTCTTTAAGGCTGCATAATATTCCATGGTATACATGTACCACAATTTGCTAGTCCATTCGTGGGTCGATGGGCACTTGGGCTTCTTCCATAACATAGGAATTATGAATTGGGCTATAATAAACATTCTGGTACAGATGTCTTTGTTATATTGTGACTTTTGGTCTTCTGGGTATAAACCTAGTAAAGGAATTATAGGATCGAATGGCAGGTCTATTTTTAGGTCTCTAAGCATTCTCCAAACATCTTTCCAGAAGGAGCATATTAGTGTGAATTCCCACCAGCAGTGGAAGACTTAGCCTCCACATCCACGCCAACATTTCTGGTTTTGGGATTTTTGTTATGTGGGCTACTCTTACTGGGGTTAGGTGATATCTCAAAGTAGTTTTGATTGGCATTTCTCTGATGATTAAGGATGATGAGTATTTTTTCATGTGTTTATAAATCGTCCATCTGTCTTCTTTAGAGAAGTTTCTCTTCAAGTCCCTTGCCCACCCTGAGATGGATCACTGTTCTTTTCTTGCTAATATGTTTGAGTTCTCTGTGGATTCTGGTTATTAGACCTTTATTGGAGGTATAACCTGCAAATATTTTCTCCCATTCTGAGGGCTTTCTGCTTGCTTTACTTACTATGTTCTTGGCTGTGCAGAAGCTTTTTAGTTTGATCAGGTCCCAGTAGTGTATTTTTGATACTGCTTCAATTGCCTAGGGAGTCCTTCCTCCTCATAAAATATTCACCCAGGCCGATTTCTTCAAGAGTTTTCCCTGCACTTTCTTCAAGTATTTTT